>WTXK01000276.1:0-62065 GCA_025769895.1 Lactarius psammicola
ACTATCAGTGACGCGCGGTGGTCAGAGGACCAAGTGGCAGCCAATGCATGGCGTATAGTAGTCAGTCATGGGTCATCACAGAACGTACAACAGAAGCAGTAGTCAGTGTATAGTAAAGGCGCAATGCCTATCAGTCAAGAAGGGGATCACAAGGGACGTCAGGTGTGAAGGGAAGTCAGAGATAAAGAGGCGAGGCTGTCCATGAAGGCAGATATGTGAGGGGTCTGGGTGTAGGGTGACGTCAAGGGGAACAATGACAAAGAAAACAAAGATAACAAAGATAAAGCTGTCCATGACGTATGAGGCGTGCGGGAGTCGAGACAAGTCGTATGAAGCAGGGGAAAGAGTCGCAAAGATAGGAATCCATGGATAGAGGGACGCGTGGCGTCAACTTCAGGGAAAATGGTAAGAAGTCCCCTTAGCAGTACGTCGCAAGGCAAGAAATCATAACACACCTGCACCGCCTGCACCAGTACCTGGTCCTAGTCAACCTAGGAGGTCTGGCCGTGCTAGGAAACCCACTACTCTTCCTGATAACACGTACGGAAATAAACCTCCTACACAAATTGTACGTGATATCGAGCGGACTCGTACTTGGCAGCGATTGATAGATAACCAGCCGGTTAGCTCCCGGTTGCGTTCACGTCAAGATCAGTCAGTTCCAGGAGACATTCCTAAGCAACCCGTGATTGATCCTCCAAGTATACAGAGTGAAAGTCCCCTCACTTCAGAGGATGAAGTAGATCAGCAATTGCTGACCCGCCTTGCTCAGGAAGGGGGAGTCAAATTTCTAGATCTTCTGCTTGCCAAAGCAGTTTCACCAATAGATCTAGAGTCACCTGATACCTCTAATATTCGCGAATGGACCTTTCGGGACATTCTAAAAATGCCAAGTAGTTCACAGGAGGAGTGGCGTACTGCGTGTCGTGAAGAGTTAGAGTCTCTTCGCAAACGTAAAGTCTTTGAACTTGTTGACCTGCCGAAAGGCAGAAAGGTCATTAAAAATCGATGGGTATTTGACTTAAAGTCAGATGGCCGGAAGAAAGCTAGGCTTGTAGCCAAAGGCTTTTCACAGGTTGAAGGCATAGACTATGACAAAATATTCTCGCCAGTGGTACGGTTTGAGACAGTCCGAATGATGCTCACGCTTGCAGCATTGAGAAATTGGCACATCTCTGGACTAGACGTCAAAACAGCCTTCCTGTATGGAGACCTCAATGAGGAACTCTACATGGAACAACCTGAAGGGTTTAAAATCCCTGGCCAACAAAATAAAGTGATGCGCCTTAAGAAAGCTATATATGGACTTAAACAAGCTGCTCTTGCTTGGTGGAGAGCGCTGGATAAGTCAATGAGCTCATTAGGCTGCACAAGACTATTATCAGACTCAGGTCTATTTGTCAATAAAGACAAAACAATAGTCATCATCGTTTATGTCGACGATGTACTCTTTCTTGGAGAAAATAAAAAAGACATTGATTCCCTAAAGAAGCGCTTTATGGCTATTTGGGAATGTAGAGATTTGGGTGATACTAAAGAGTTTTTACGTATGCGCATACTACGTTCTAAAGGGAGAATCCTTGTTGATCAAATGGATTACCTGCAGAAAGTATTGCAGCGCTTTAAACTTATTAACTCTAAGTCAGTCCCTACACCATTACCGGAAGGGTATCATCCTACCCCTAATAAGGGAACTGCATCACCAGAGCTACGCGCTTCATATCAACAAGTTATAGGATCACTCCTATACATAATGATTGGAACACGACCAGACATTGCTTATGCTGTCACCAAAATGGCACAATTTGCTGCCAATCCATCTGAGGATCACCTAAAATGCGCATTGTATATTTGCCGCTATCTATTAGGTACCTCTAATTATGCTTTAGTCTACAATGGCAAAAGCAATGGTGGCTTAATAGCATATGCAGATTCTGACTGGGCTTCAGATCCAGTTACGAGAAAGTCTACTACAGGCTTTTTAGTAAAATTGGCAAATGGAGTATTCTGTTGGAATTCTAGAGCGCAAAAATCCATTGCACTCTCTTCCACTGAAGCAGAATATATGTCGCTGTGTGATACAAGCAGACAATTGGTCTGGATTCGTTCGCTTTTTAGTGAACTAGGGATAAATCTAGCACCTATTCCATTATGCGGAGATAATCAAGGCTCCATATTCTTATCTTCTAATCCTGTTCAGGAGAAACGGATCAAGCATATTGACTTGCGTCACCATTACATTCGTGAAGTCATCCGTGAAAAGAAGATAGAATTATTCTTTATTGAAGGAGCTGAAAATCCCGCAGACCTATTTACTAAAAATCTGGGTCGTATAAAGTTCCTAAAATTTAGGGAACAACTAGGGCTAGAGTTTCGCTCGCCCATGGCTTACCAGAGAACAACAACTGATGGAGAGCGTGAAGGAACTTAGGACACAAATCTATCCCGTGTCCTATAATCCCTTCCGCGTGCATCGCTTTTTCTTGTCATTAAAAGCAAGAAGATAAAAGCATTTGACGCCTTACATTCTTCATCAGCTGATGGCTCTCATAGGCTTGAAGTTGGAGACATTCATAATGTCGTATTGCTTCACCATGTCGATCGTGACAAACTGCCTTACCTTGTAATATTACAAGACGGTAGTTTGTACATCTGTCTCATACAATGGGACTCAAAGATGTCGAGCAATTCAAAGTTTAACTAGGAGTTTTAGACTATTGAATTATATACTTACTTAGTATACTATACTACTACACTAAGTAAGGGGGAGTGTTGGAACGTGATAAGTACGTAAGGTTCTTATCTATAGTAGTTACGACATTACGGTAGTATGATTGCCTAACAAGGCAATTAGGATGCGCACCATAGTGGGCGTATCACGTCTCATGACCATGTGGAGTCTACGCACTCCGTATATGGTGTCTTCTATCAGGCGTGTGTGAAAACGCGATATTGTGGACGCCTTTACTCATCACTTTACGTGTTTTGGACATGGTGGGACCATAGGGTATATAATTCCCCCTGTAGGAAGACTGCGAATATCATCATCTCACTCACTACTACTTGCACATCCACTCTACTCTCTAAGACTACTCTTCTCCCTTATACAAGGTGAGAACCATTCCTGTATGCTGCGCTCTATGCTGCGCAACACTGGACAGTTCCATTTCATTCCGTACGATTCTGATCTTTTCCACTAACATGTTGATGGACGTTTTGTATGACTCGGTATTGGCTGTTCTCTTATGTTCTTGTCGTTTCCATGGTTCAGTCCTACATCTATAAAAACCCTTGTAACAAGTACCAGAGCCTTAAGCTCGACCTACTGTACTCAACTACGGTAGCTTTCTCTCGAATCGCATCTCTTTGGCTTCACAAACATCGAACGCGGCTTCATTCTGCATTTCCTCTCATCTTGTGCATCATCGCTCCGCTGTCCGATTGACGGCATTTTCCGAACACCGATTGAAACCCCGACGCTACGCCTTACCGTGCGTAACACGGCCTGCATCTTCTCTGTACATACATACTGTAGCGAGTAACAGATGACGACCCAAGGGAAGTGTAGATTGTATTAAAGAGAAAGAGAATAGGAGACACAATAGAGACAGAGATGGAGACGCAACGCGGTCCCGATACAGTAGAGTCATTTTTTATACAGGTTTTGTACACTATAATAGAAAATAAAGACAAAGCAAAGTAAAGTGGTGGAACAAGATGGATTAACTTACAAACAAGTGGAGAAGGTCCGGAAAGGGGTGTGATACAAAGGCGGTGTCAGGAAAGAACCAAGAAAGGGGTGCGCGAGGCCCCTATGAACCTAAAACCGAAAATACTTGCGCTTGTGGTGAAATTAAGTCCGAATAAAGGTGAAAGCAAGAGTAGAATGAACGAGAGCCATACGAAACAGGAGCTCTTATCTCCGAGGTCTCTTAAGTGGCTGCGAGCGTGCGGGGCGAATGCGTTCTTGTCTGGGTGCGTTTGGTAACGCTCAGGTCGGCCGGGTCGAGCGTGCCGAAATACAACATATCGTAGCACAAAACCAGCAAACGATGTAACGTAGAACAATCCTTAATGCATTTCGTGCATCATTCTCACTATAACTACAATACCTGAAGGCGTCGAGCTTGATACAGTAAGCCTGTCAAGCACAAAAGACCATACGAACACATACACAAAACAACAAACCGGATAACGACATGTAATTGGCCACACAAGAACCAAAAGCCGTTCCAAGAACGAGAACGAATACGAAATTGCGCGTTAAGCGCATTGAGGAAACTCCATCATTAGCGGTTCTATCTAGGGGTCAATACAAGTGGTCCAACTCCGCCCATGTACGAAAGTAGAAGGATCGATGCGGGTTTCATATTTACTAGAAACCCAGATATTACTTGCGTGGTGAAAGCCTGCCCTATGTATCGGCGGGACCCACATTAAAAGTTCGCCTTTACTAGCACATATCCATCCTTCATTGTCAATCGTGAAGTGGTCATTAAAGTCGACATGTTCTGTAGTTTCCATATTTCCTGTCGTAGCACTCAACAAACAAATTCTCACATGTCCTGACGAAACAATGCACTGACCATCTGGCGAGCATACCACAGATTCGACCAAATTCATGTGTCCAATAGATGGGCCTGCCTCTGCCTCTCTTGTAGTGGCTTTCCGCACACGAATTGTTCCATCTTCCACGCCTAAGACAATGTGCTGGCCATCTGGGGAGAATGCTACAGACCAGACCGGAGACGTGTGGCCAGTAAATATGTCCGCCTCTGTCTCTCCTGTAGTGATGTTCCACACACGAATTGTTCCATCTTGCAAGCCTGAGAAGATGCGTCGGCCATCTGGTGAGAATGCCACAGACAAAACCGAAAACCCGTGTTCGGTAAATGGGCCCGCTTCAATCTTTCCCATAGTGGCGTCACATACATGAGTTGTACCGTCTTGCGAGCCTGAGACGATACGCTGGCCATCTGGCGAGAATGCCACAGACAAGACCCGAGACGCATGTATAGTAAATGGGCCTTCCTCAGTCTTTCCTGTAGTGGCATTCCACGCACGAATTGTTCCATCTTCTGAGCCTGAGACGATGCACTGGCCATCTGGCGAGAATGCTACAGACTTGACCGGATTCATACGTCGAGTGAATGGGCCTGCCATCGTCTCTCCAGTTGTGGCGTTCCAGACACGGATTGTTCCATCGTCCGAGCCTGAGACAATGCGCTGGCCATCTGGCGAGAATGCCACAGACCTGACCCAACCCCCATGCCCAGTAAATGGGCCCGCCTCTTTCTCTCCAGTCGTTGCGTTCCACACACGAATTGTTCGATCATGCGAGCCTGAGACGATGCGCTGGCCATCTGGCGAGAATGCCACAGACCAGACCCAAGACGTATGTCCAGTAAATGGGTTGGCCACTGTCTCTCCCGTAGTGGCGTTCCACACACTAATTGTTCCATTGGAAGAGCTCGAAACGATGCACTGGCTATCTGGCGAGAATGCCACAGACAAGACTAAAGCCGTCTGTCCAGTAAATGTGCTTGTGCCTGTCCCTCCCGTGCCGTTCCATACACGAATGGTTCCATCTTGCGAGCCTGAGACGATGCGCTGGCCATCTTGCGAGCATGCTACAGACCGGACCACAGACGTGTGTCCAGTAAATGGGTCTGCTTCTGCCTCTCCTGTGCCGGCGTTCCACATACGAATTGTTCCATCTTGCAAGCCTGAAACAATACGCTGGCCATCTGGCGAGAATGCCGCAGAAAGGACTGAAAACCCGTGTCCAGTAAATGGCCCTGTCTCTGTTTCTCCCGTGGTGGCGTTCCACACACGAATTGTTTCATCTTGCAAGCCTGAGACGATGCGCTGGCCATCTGGCGAGAATGCCACAGACCTGACCCAATCCGTGTGTCCAGTAAATGGGTCTACCGCCCTCTCTCCTGTAGCGGCGTTCCACAAACGAATTGTCCGATCGTCCGAGCCTGAGACAATGCGCTGGCCATCTGGCGAGAATGCCACAGATCTGACCGAATCACTGTGTCCGTTAAATGGGCCTGACCCTGACTCTCCCGTAGTGGCGTTCCACACACGAATCGTTCGATCGAAAGAGCCTGAGACGATACGTTGGCCATCTGGCGAGAATGCCACAGACATGACACAAGACCTGTGTCCAATAAGTGGGCCCGCCTCCGTTTCTCCGGTCGTGGCGTTCCACACACGAATTGTTCGATCGTGCAAGCCTGAGACGATACGCTGGCCATCTGGCGAGAATGCCACAGACCCGACCCAATCCGTGTGTCCAGTAAACGGACCTGCCTCCGTCTCTCCCGTAGTGGCGTTCCACAAACGAATTGTTCCATCGGAAGAGCCTGACACGATGCGCTGGCCATCTGGTGAGAGTGCGATGGAAAGGACATCACCCCCAACTCTTGGAATCACTAGCTCCGATGGTGGCCAATGAGACAATCGCCCACGCTCCACGCGTAGGATTCGAGGAAATGAGCTGGAAAAATGGGCGGAGACGAGAGAACAAGTCGGCGCAAATGGTAGGGCAGAAAGATAGACATGTGGTGCACTCTTTGCCATGGCCAGACCGAAGTACCGTACGAACACAGACGCATCGTTAACGAACGACCTGAACTTCTCTAAGTCTGTTTGAGAAATTTTCTGCCTTCGCAATTAGCTGCTCGCCTTCCTCATCAAATCGACAATTCTACTCACATCTTGACTAGACGCTAGCCACACACTTAGAGCCAACAACGCCGGCGAAGCAAGACCCACGTTGCCAGTCACACTAAGGGCCTCCAGCCAATAAAGAAATTTCTTCTCAAAGAAAGTTCGAAGTCGAACAAACAAACCATCTTCGAACTCAATATGTTCCAAATGATCGTCCCAGAAAAGACAGGCATACAACAGAGCAGGTGGTATGTGTTTATCAACACGGGAGCGAAGATCTTTGACGTCCTTGTTCGCAAGATATGATGTTTCGAGATGGCAGATATTAAATTTGAGGTCGTTGAGTAGTAAACCGAGACAGGAATGGGCCAGTTGACGGTGAGAATTACGAAGGTCAACACAAAAATCTCCGCTTTTCTCTTTATTTGTGAGGAAATCGCGGAATGATGTATGCAGAGGAATGATAGGAAGGGTTTCATCGGATGAATTGACATTAGTCAACAACGAACCAAGGCGACGAAGCAACTTAATAACGGCATCACGGTCGTCGCCGTCGCCGTCGCCGTGGGGGGCATATTGCCGCAGAGTGGTCAGGGAACGGATAGTGAGGGGTTCAAATGCAGTAATTGTCGCAACGCAGCGGGCTATGGGATGTTCTGGCACACCAAACACAGTGTAAACGAATTGTATTAGACAGAATATAGAACTAGCTTACCTGGCACACCAAACGCAGTGTAAACGAATGGGGCACCAGGCGTACACTATGCATCCTTAAGTACGTTGTAAATAAGCTAACTACACGTGAAATACTTGTACGGACATCCGTACTCCGTCAGAACGCAATCGGAAAATTCTCAGACGTCTCAACTAAGGTCTGAGGAAGATCAAGGATTGTCCCTGATCATAATCTCTAAGGATCGTGATGTGAGACCTCTCGTGTCTCATCTCCACTCATGCCCGACGCCGAGGCAACTTGCGCGTGGACACATACATCATTTCAACATCTCCCCCTGATCAGACAATCCACGACTGTCCTGGGAAGACTCATACATGCCAACACCGGCGAACTTCCGCTTCAAGCCAGGTCCAACAAGAACCCCATGGAATCAAACTTCCATGCGCGGGAGGCCATTTCGAGGCCGTACAACGCCTTTCAAGGCAGTATCCGAAAATCTCCTGTCTAGCAACCACGAAGCCTTGTAAGTGCTCCATTCACATCTCTTCTTCGAGCCATTGAGAATCGCAGACTGCACAGCCTGTGACAGTCCTCCAGGGTGGCCAACGCCAGAAGCAAGTGCGGCGACTCAACGCGCACGACGAACGAGAAGGCTTCGTCAACATATTTTTACCGGGATGTGCGTATATCCCATAACCACCATCCGCATACTGTAATGTCCATCCGACTGACTTATATTCCCATATTCTTCTCCAACCCTTCCACCTCCGCAGGACATCTGCTCACACGAGCAACTACCAGCGACTCCGCATGACCAGGCCGTCAACCGCGCTGCACTGCAATGTCCGCGTCAACACGAATTGCGCACAGGGGTACGACCCGAATGCCAGGGCACAGCCGCCAACTCACGCCATCAACGCCCGTGTTGTATCCAGTTCGCGTACCCTTCCGCTGGGTCAGGCAGCGACTCTGAAGGCCTATCGACCTTACGCGTGGCAATACGACGTTGCGACGGTGTGCGGAGCGTGATATCCGGTCGCTCAGATGTGGAAAGGAGGGGAATTGAGAGATGAACAGGAAGTGGGGTTTACCCAGTCGCTCAAACGGCCGATTGGATTCGGTCCGCAATGGACATCCTATACTCACTTCACCATCTGTAGAGTAGACTCGTGAAGGAGCGCATGCATCCAATATAGGTGGCAACGCTGCCGTGTTAGGCGCAGCAATTGTGCCAGACTTTTAATATATGGGGGGCTTGCGCACTCAAAGGCGCAGGAGACTTCGGCGCAGGACGTGGCTCTTCTGCCTGCAGGAACGGGGGATTGCTCTCGTTAAACGTCACATCCCGGGACGATCAAATGCAAGAGTGGGTATGTGTGTTCCACAGCCGGTAGCCCATGGTACCCGGCTCATACCCAACGAGCACTGCCTCAAACGGCACACGCATTCCACTTGCGACACTCGTCAATAAGATAATATTATAAATAAAGCTTTTACAAGTAAACGTTAAGCCCTTTATCAGCAGCGGCAGGCACATAGACGAGTGCGTTCGCTGCCTTCTCCGAATCGGACTCGGAGTCACTGCTGTCCGAGCTGGTACTATCCTCCTCCTTCTCCATTTCCGCCTCATCCTTTTTCTTCTTGCGGCAATCACGCTCGGCATGCCCCTTCTTATGACAGTAGTTGCATGTTAAAATAGAGTCATTTTTCTTCTTTTTCTTGCCAGCGCGTGCCGTGTTAAGTGAGGCCAAAGGACCCGACTTCCGTCCTTCCTCGTTCAAAACGCGAGCGGTAATCTCGCTGTACTTGAGGTTGGATGCAGGACCAGAAGCGAGCAGGGTTGTGGCCACTACCTTGTACGATTCGGGTAGGGCGTTGAGGAGGATCAAACAATACTGGATATCGGAGATACCCATACCAGCATTGGAAAGCTTGACGCGAGCTTCGTTGAGTTTTGCTAACTGAGGGGCGAGTAGGGAACCATCGTCCAGCCGCACCTGCGTGAGTTCGATCCATAAGTTAAAGATAGTCGTGCTGCCAACACAACCATATGTCTCTTGAAGTTTGTCGAACTTGTGCTTAAACGAGGGAAATTCGACGTCTGATTCTACAACCAAATAGACATCTGCTGTGCAGTAGAGTCGCAGATATGCCTTGGTCCTCCTTTGAATGGAGTCCCAATCATCTGCGTCGACCCCAGACGGAAGTTTGTCATGCAAGAGAATATCGTCGACTTCGTTTAGTTGTAGGAGTGCACTGAAAATGCCCGACCAGGTAGACCAGTTCTGACCTGACAAGACTTTGAGTTGTATGCCTGAAGGCATAAAGATGACGCTGGCCGCCGCCGCTTTGATGCACGTGGCCGAGACGGGGTTGGAGGAGCCTGACTTGGATGAGCTACCTCCACCGGAACCACCAGTGCCAGTACCAGTGCCGGAGGAAGGTGCAGGGGGCGCAGACGGTGTACCAGAAGACATGTATATTGTAGGGATGATTTCTGTCGCTGAGGAGCGATCAGCGACGGAGCATTGTTGAAGACGAGATCACATGACCTCCCCCCGGCCCGTGTAACTGTAATGGCCAGAACGCTATCGCGTCCTGCCTCCATGTGTGCGGCTTGTAATGACTATGATAACAATACGACTACTACCCCCTAGGAAGCGTGAGCACGTGCTGAAGTGTGCCAGAATACTAGGCAATCTCAGCAAGACTGCGTGCTCAGAGGCATCCAGAGGCTCCATGTCAGGGAGGAGCCGCCCACAGCAGATTCCACGGAGACGCAGGTTTGAATCCCTGCCATCCGCGCTGTTTGGGGGAGTCCCTGATGCACGCTCGAGGCGCATGGAAAGGGAACACATCGGAACGGCGTGCTTACAGGGAGTGACCCTACTGGCAGAGGCCGAACCACTCGCGCCCTATGTAAGTACTACTATTAACTAGCGCAGCGCAGTTGTAACAGAGGCAAGAGCTTTGGTGGAATGACTACTGCCCGGCCTTGACACCCCAAAACCACTCCCAACTTAATGGGCAGCAACGGCCAACCGTTCACTGGGCCTATAGCCGGACCAGGCTCCCCCGGTCCCGCCTAACAATCATGGCCGTAGGGCCGCATCGGGACGAAGACCCGGAATATAAGAAAATACTACTAAGTAGTGCGCACAGAGATGGAGGGGTCTCCCCAACGCGTCTCCCCACGCCTGGGGTCCATAGCGCGGGTCGAGCAAGGCGGATTAGGCCCCAGCACGAGCCTCAAGTGACTTGCGCCCCAACGCGCAGAGGTGCACCCGAGTTGGAGGGAATTCAGAAAGGTAAACTCACAGTGTGAAACGGCGAGTGAATCTTGTCTTAAGCAACGAAGGGCGCAGGGCCCATAACCTGTCGCAACGCAGCGGGCTATGGGATGTTCTGGCACACCAAACGCAGTGTAAACGAATTGTATTAGACAGAATATAGAACTAGCTTACCTGGCACACCAAACGCAGTGTAAACGAATGGGGCACCAGGCGTACACTATGCATCCTTAAGTACGTTGTAAATAAGCTAACTACACGTGAAATACTTGTATGGACATCCGTACTCCGTCAGAACGCAATCGGAAAATTCTCAGACGTCTCAACTAAGGTCTGAGGAAGATCGAGGATTGTCCCTGATCATAATCTCTAAGGATCGTGATGTGAGACCTCTCGTGTCTCATCTCCACTCATGCCCGACGCCGAGGCAACTCGCGCGTGGATGCATACATCATTTCAACAGTAATGAGCTGTCCCACGACAGTGCGGAATAGAACCCGCGCCTCTTGGTCTGTGACATATCCTTCAAGGACCTCTTTGTATAGCTCATCCAAAGGGTCTTGTCCATCACGATTTGCGCTAAGTTTCAGAAGATGGCTTATGACCTTTTTCTTGCTATAACCAAACCGCCCGGGAGGAACGAGGATGAACTGACTGGCAACCGCCGCCCACTGAAACAATCCCTCTGCCTTTGTCGCCAGTGCGTTGCCATAATTTCTAAACTCGTCCAAAGGAAGCGTCTCGCGAAGAAAGGCGAAAATATCGTCGTCCGTACTAGCAGCCAGCTCAGAATCATCCATGCGTTTGATCCTAATTGATGGCGCTCCAACGAGTGCAGACTCGATGTCGTCCTCTGGTCTCGAGGTGATGAGCACACGAAAGTTCGATGGGAGTCTGATCAGATTTTTAGCGAGGAATGTGTGTAATCCAATTCTACCAGTCGCATCCCCACTCTCGTCTAGGGCATCGACCACGACGAGAATCGGACCAACGATGTGTAGACCCTTAAGCGGCTCCAGGACAAGGGATTCAAACAGGGTGCCATAGTCGCGGGTGCCAACTCGCAGAGAGGAGTTGTCCTTTATGACCCTTCCAAGCGCGGTCTTAAAAGAAGGATAGCGGTCGGAGAGATCGCGAACCAGAGTCGTGAAGAGATGATAAGGTTTGGATTGCTCCTTGCGCATAAAGATAAAGGATGACGTAAGACGATGAATTTTATCGAAGCGACGCGCGATCTCATGCGCAATCGATGACTTTCCCGTGCCCGCTTGCCCGAAAAGAACTAGAGTACGCTCAGAAGAGGGATCGTTCACCCAATTGACAATGAAGTCAAGGAATGCCGTCCGCGTTCCTGTAAGGCAGCCCTTGTCAGGTGTGAATCGCGAGCCTGTTCCATATGGGATTTCTCTGATATTTGCAACTAGTTCTATCACCATTATCGGATCAATAAACCACAACACCGACAAACCATCAGGACTACGTACCAGGGTCTAAAACTTGGCTCGACACCCATTCAAGGCGAGTAGACATCCAGTCGACCTTAGCTGAAATTATTCCCACATCGTCCAGAATCTGGAACGCGGTTATCCCCGTAGTGATGATACCCTGATCCAAGAAAGCCCTTCGATGTTCGACAAGGGCAGCGGATAGGTCTTCAATTTCTTTGTTGGCGCTACCGCCCATATTCTTCAACGTCCGCTTCCCTGAAATTCGCGCGTTTACGCCAGCCGATGGAGTTGATGAAGAAAGCTTACAGAATTGCGAGTCGTTTGCATACGACCGGATAAAGTCACTGCAACTACAGACGTCCTGCAGCATGAGAGTGAGAATTTGGGCCTGCTTGGAGTCGGGCTTGATTGATTTCAAAGTGTCTTCGTCCTGCGCGAAATCAAACGCGTCGTGCATGGCTTTAACGAGGGTTAGGATATTGCCGTCGCGTTGATACTGATCTAGGAGTGTCTGGTACCCAAATAAACATCGGTTAAGTGTTTCCTTCCAACAATAGCGCAAACAAATGCACCTCGGGTATGGCCGAAACCAAGTCATATGCCATCTTTGCAAACGGATGGAGCTGAGAGCGAAAGTCGGCTCAGTCGATGACTCGGAGAGGCAAAATTGACATTGCACGCACTTCTGCAACTGGCCTAACAGTGTCCATCACCCACTTGATTCTATGAATAGCGCCTTCCCATGTATTGGCTCGGTCAATCGGCTTCTTAGCTTCGTCGGCGCGACGGATAGCAATCAGAGCCTCCTCGGTAGGCGATATCTCTACCTGATCATCTGGTGTGGAAGCGCCAGTCTCCACGGAAAGAGGGTCTGGCGAGAGTAAAGGGAGTTCGGTGGCAGTGGGTTGAATGGGTCCGCCAGAGTCTGGTGTCATAGAGGGATTAGCAGCTTCTTCTGCGGGAATGTCGTCTCCTTTGGTCGGTATTTCGGGGTTGTTGTCGGGAATGATCGGAGGGGGCGTGTTCGCCGACACAGTGAACGCCAAGTAGAGCATGACCGGATGCGTCGACTGTCCAGCATCCCCGTCGTCATTACTGAGAACAAACGCAACATCTATGCGCGAGGTGTCCAGTTAGTTGAACGAACGGGAAATCTAAATAAAAACGGACCACTTTGCGACGCGACAGGTATCAGCACCTCGTGTGTACCGATAACGACATCACGGTGTGTGAGCCGCTTCTCATAAAGACACAGTACGAGATGCGAAGCCCGTTGTCTAGAACTGAACCGAACTTTTAGCAACAAAAAAGTAAGATTTAAAAAGGAAAGTCTTACAGCGGACCAAGCCTCTGTCCCCACCGTACCATCTGTCCGTCAATCTGAACGCTTTCCGTCTTCTTCGTTGTCAAAAGATGGGTTACAGTGACAAAAAACTGCCTCTTCCGGCCAAATGCTCTCTTGATATGGGGGATGTTGTTTGCTCGGAGGACTAACAATGAATAAGGAATAAGCGGTTATCGCCATCAAGGCATCAACAAGTTAGTAGGAATCGAGTACATACCAGTCACCATGACCTCAACAGCATGTAGCTGGGATAGACTTCCCTGCGATTCAACGATTTGAGAGCTATTAAAGAACGATTCTTGAGTGAACATTGCTACGAAGGAAAGGATTGACGCACCATCTTGAGTCTTGCGATGCCGAAGGACCCGGGCTGGGGGTAGTGGGTCACGATCAAAGAAAACCATGAGTCAATGGCCATCACGCACGAATTCAAAACTATTTGCTGGTGCTCCGAGTCCACATCTTGTGCAGGGGCCATAATGGATGGAAGAATAATGGTTTGGGGGGGTGAGTATGGGTGTATTGTCTGGGCACCACGCGCTGTCCGCACGACTCCGCCCAGCGTCTACGCTGTGGCATATCGGATGATCCCACGACTGTCAAGGGTGCTGTCTAAGCTAGGAACAACAGATAACGTCACGCTGCTGCCATTTTTACACACTAATGTAGCCCAAAACGATAAGTTCGAAACGTGCGTGTTTTCCCTTGAAAAAGCAGTGATAACCCATCTTGCAATCCCTCGTTGATAGCTCCATCAACCAGATTAGGGTACTACTGACTCGTCAGTAAAACTACAACCCTTCCCCTTTTCATCCCCTCTTGGGATTTCTGTAATCGGGCCCTTCTTAGCTATTGAATAACTGTCAAAGGTTTCTAGCTTCTCGTTCCATTTGATGGCACATCATACTTTAGAGCCCTGACCCGAGAGCTTGGTTTTCGGTGGCTCTCACCTTTGAGCGCTTCGAGAGGACAGAAAGCAGGACTCACAGTACGTACCACTCGTTGTCTTATGCCGCCTTGCAGATACTGTATCTATCACCTGCAATGAGCAACATGGGTTTGCCGCATGCGTCATCCGCGCCTCGACCTGTATACAGTACGAATCCTCCGCGAGGAGCGCAAAAGAATGTGAAACAAAACAAAATCCGGTGGTACCAAAAAGCAAGGCGCTGTCAAAAGATTTGACGTCGCCTGGGGGCTCCTTCAAACAGGATGATAACAGGTGTCTCGTAGTAAGTTAAGTTATTATGCAGAATCCCTCGCCTGCAACTCGGCACTGCACTCGCGCTCGATGTGGTCATGTGGGCATGTTTGCCGCGCTTGTCGCTGGCGTGGGCGCCTCCCGAGCTGATACTACGGTAAGAGGTGGAATTTGGCACTAACCACTTCAAGCATCTGACAATGGCGTGCAGTGAGGTTTCGTGTTGCATATGTAGTTGGGAAAGATATTGCGTCATTCTATCGTCGTATAACCATCACTCGGCCTGTCACCAACCACACACAGTATGATATACAACCACCAAACGACACCTCACGCCTCGATTTTCCCAATGAAACAAAGAGTTTTCCGTCAGTCTACTACTCTGATACCTGAGGTGATTCTGCACTCCCCGTCGCGCGCGGCGGGAGCAGGTGCTGACGCTGAAGCAGATACTGAGGGGCAGAAGCAGAGGGGGTAGGCCCCAGAGCTTCTTTCGACTGCATGGTGTGGAGGTACACCTCGATCAGGGAGCCCTCGAGCGTCCAAAAATCAACAGTGGTGCCGGCGTCCTCATGTATGCCACCGGGGTCGACGATGTCAATGGCTGTGTTGTTGGTTGTGAGTTTCTTGTCCTGCTAGAGCGTCTCATGAAGGGCGCGCAACCTGTGGCTGATCAGGCCTTCCAAACTGCTTACACACTCGTGCATATACATACACAATTATATAGACAACATGAGACAAGGGGGGATACGTACAGTTAGCAGTTGGCAAAGGACTCAAAGTGCTTCTCAAGGTAGGTCTCAGCACTCTCTGGTTGCATGCGTCAACTGAGACAGCAAGGTACTCGGATGCCAGCCTTATTCCTACGTATTCGTCTGGGCCTCTGATGCGGTATGGGAATGGAGGGAAGAGGGGGTGAGGGAGAAGTGGGACACGATGCAATGTCGGCGATGGCGGATACGAGGCGGTTGACGGGGACGAGCCAGTTGAACACCACCTTAGGCCCCAAAGGCTGGCTGGCGCATTAAGTTGCTGCATGGTATAGTAAGAATTAGGGATAGACAGCGGGACGGTTTTCGTGTCTGCACTCTTCCCGGTGTGCCCTGATAATTTATGAGAGAAGTTGGCGAGGCGCACCTAAGCATATGCACATCGGACATCGGGCAATCCCAACGTGGTCGTCAGTGCAGAACATCTTTTGTTGGTACGAGACCAGCTCGCCGCTTGAGCGCTAGAGGAGAAGCGGAGAGGTCGGAGTGGGGTATGGGCAAATGAACAAGGGAACTGACGGTGACGCGCCTTGAGAGCGAGGAGCATGGAACACGTATTGGAGTGCAGGCCGACCGCCAGTGCCCTGCTTGACGGCTTTGAGGTTTATATGCGATTCGGTGTAATCTGCCTCGTGAGAAGGTGGTGATCAAAGAGTGCGATTACAGTAAGACCCTCGCCCCGCACGGCCACATCCGTGGCTCATTACGTACTTTAAGTACATGTTACAATAACCCCCTAAGTTTCCATCTTCGTTCGGTATTCATCATGCAAATCTTAGGACCTGATTCGCCCCCGAATAAATGCCCGTTTTGAATCGTCTTGCATCTCTCTGCGTGACTGGTTTCACTCGGATATCGTCTCTACCCCTGTCACTGAGCATTCACCGGTATGTCGATTGAGTCCTCCCTTTAGCCTCCATCTAAAATATGGAATAATATCGTTGTTTCTCCCGGTTTGTCCCCTGGAACAGCTTGGAGAGGCTGACCTGCTTGCACGCACGTTCCGGAACACCTGTCAGGAATGGTTTGGGTTGCTGGTCAGCTTTTCCTATCGTCATTCATAATAACGGTTGGAAGGACTTCTCTACTCCTAATGGTGAAGACAGTGTTGTTGCTGCACTGGAGCACCCCGGTCGTGTACGCTAGGTCAAGATTACGGTAACAAACTTGCTCTGGAGAAAGATGGCCACTGTATTGCAGGAGCCATTTCCTGCGCTGACTCATCTTTCGATTTTTTTCCATGGATAGGAATGTACTCGTTCTTATGGGTGGGTTCTTGGGTGTATCTGCCCCATGTTTATGGGAAATCCGGCTCAGCGGTATTCCCATTCCTGTGCTATCGACCCTTCTTTCTGGTGAATTCCGCTTCGTTCTCGCCCGGACCGTTTCGGGCCGGCGCTCCTGTGACCAAATGCGCAAGCTGCGTCTTTGGTAGGAGCAAGCATTTGGGCTAAATCTTTGGACATCCTGGGGTTTCGCACCTCGATTATTATACCGCCTTGCTTCCCATTCCATCTCTGCTTTGTTCTGTTATGACTTTGATTGTTACCAGGACACCCTTCGGATCAAGCTCGAGCACGCCGAGCCTAGTACCACGAGGACAAGGGCCACAACGCTTACAACGTCGCCGCCTCGATCCTTTACGATTAACCCCCCATTTTTATCTCGGTTTCTGTATCTCACGGCTCCTCCGATACGACTTTAAGTTTGTGGCCTCAGTTTACGACTCATGACATGATCACCTTACGACGCGCTGATATTCGACTTTGATGTCTTATGATACTTTACGAACTCACGTTTACGATTTCGGACTGGCAAAGTAGTATAAAATGTATTACTTCTTGCCCCGAATTGACTACCCAAGTTGTTCTCGAAAACCATCCGACTTCCTTGTGCTTCGCTACCTCAAAACTCGATCCTCATTTCTCTCGTCTCTACCGGCACGCGTTTCATCACACCGTCACAGCGTCTCTACTTTCCTCTACATGTGATCTCGTCGAAGTTTTACTCCTCGACATACCTCAGACCAGATACACTTCACCCGCGGCCTTGGTCGCATGTCTGGCCGTATTGTCCAGGCTCGGCTCTTTCCATTGGATTCCAATCAAGATTCCAATTACAGGTTTCATGCGCTGATCGAATCCATCATACCTCCAGAGTCTCGGGTTATTCTCCCCGCTCTCACCCCCTTGTCATTTGAGGGTGAATGCGCATATTTGGAGGACTTCGTTGCCCGAATCAACACCCCGCGACTTGACGCGATCGACATAAAAGTACTCCAATCAGCTCGACTCTTGAGTTTACCAACTTTCCGGCTTCATTAATCGCTCAGATCTCAAGCCATCTCGGTTCAGGCAGGTAGAAATATACTTTGACGATGGCGAGATCTTCTTCTGTTTTTTTCATGAGATCGATTTAGATGAATTTGCTGTGGCAATTCACATCTCATCATGCGAAGGGATACACGGGCAAGTTTGGCACATGACTCAAATGCTCAGGCAAAGTTTAGCCTTGCTCTCAAATGTGTTCCGTCTGGAGATCAAAGCAGAATAAAATTGGCGACTTGGAAGACGACGATATGGATGACATCAAATTGCTGGAACTCCTCTACCCATCTACTGTTGTGGAGACACTGCGCGTATCTGAGGAATTCGCGAAGAGCATTGTCCATACTTTTGAAGACACAACCGTGCAGATGACCACCCAGCTGTTGCTGACCCTTGCCTTACTTTTCTTGAAGGATCAGCCCGCGAGGACAATCAAACTATTCTCCAGTGCTGTGATCTTTAGTTCAAGAGGTAGGGATAATCCGTACCACTTGCGTGCTCTATTTAGTCTGGTGGTGTACGATACAACACCCTTATACCACGCCCTTATCGCACTGCAGTTACACATACTGTAGGAGACATCTATAACACCGTCGACGAAATACAGCATTTATTTGTCATGTTTCTTGTTGCTCAAAGATTGTCAGTAGCATTCAAGCCCGTCCATGGTAGCGTCATCAACTGAGAATAGAGGGAGACAGTGAAGACAGTCGAACTCGGTCACCGGGCCCGGCGGCCGGAAGTCCGGAAGCGGGACTTGTTTGCCTGTCGACTGCCAACTGTCACTGTCCCCATAATCATTTGCGCATTCAGACCCCCCTCACTTGTTTTCGGAGCTTCTTTTTGTACTTGTCAGGTGCTCGACACTACAGTAAGAATAGCTGCTTGTCCCGTAATGAGCGGGCGAGCAGGGATGGACGGGCGACTTGTATTTGAACGGATCAATCATTGCTTGCGACAGAACTAGAGGTACGTGGTTTTTTTTTTCTTGACTTCTCCGTAGATCTGCGAACCACCCCATTCCCATAAATACTGCATATTTATGCGACGTATTCGCTGCTTTGCCCTTCCAGCGCGCATCGGATGGCAGTCTTCTCTCTCCCTCACTGCCCCACTGGCATCGCACGCATCTCACTGATCAGGAGGTCCTCCTGCCGTCCCAGTTGCGCTACTTCGAAAACGACTAAGGTGGCATCTACGATGTAGGAAGGGGGAAGGTCGTGATGGGGTTCGATGCGAGTCAGTGACTGGGCCGTCGTACGTTCTGACGTGGCTGCGCACGAGCACGAGACAAAGGATCGTGTGAGCTAATGCAGGCGCAGGCGCAGGCGCAAGATTAGGGACGAGCCGCTGTGTTCTTTCGGTCCTGGCCGGTCTAAGGTCAGTGTCTTCTTTCGTCATGCTCGTCATGACGTACTTCGCGTTGAGCTGTCGTCCATCATGCGGCTTAATGGAGTACCATCCCTCGTGGATAATTGTTGATGTGGCTACAAACCCAGGTTATAAGAAACGTTACGGTTGACGGCCTCTTCCCATTTCTAGTGTCCCGTTCGTTAAGAAAGCCCTGAACCATGTCTGGGTGTTGCAGGGGTGCAACCCTTCACCTGGAACGCCGCCAGGACTGATGACCACAGATTGATACCTATGTTGTGCCACTGGGTTCTACTAGCCCCACTCACTGCCTCTACCAATGAGCTTTCGCCGGTATGTCACTTTGTCTGCTATGTTGCTGAACTAATTGACGGAGTACTCTCCAATCAGTCGTCCTTCGAAGGTGGCCGACTGTCCGCTCTCTCTGCCGAGTGATAATGAGATTATATCTCCCGATCTGTCCACTCACACCACCTCAATACCGATAGATGGCCCTTACAAAGGTTTGAAATGGGAGATGGTACTTAACGTGGCCAGAAGAAAATGGAAACAATCCGGACCTGAGGCTAGCGTCTGAGTGTTCACGTGGCGCCTGCAACGAGCGCTCACTCGCGTGACACGGGAGAGTTACAGACACGCGACAACAATCGACTTGCTTCTGGACGACATATTCTTCGAATGGCTTTATCCTGTCTGGTCGCACTTTCTGAGTCCCGCAACTACCCCAGATGGGAAAGGCACAGACCAGTACATGTCTGCTGAAAAATGGCGACAAGTCATATTTGCATCGCAACTCCGTCTCGACCTGCATCTTCTCTGTACATATTGTAGCGAGTAATGAATGTCGGCCCAAGGGAAGTGTAGAAAGTATTAAAGAGAAAGAGAACAGGAAATACGATAGAGACGGGGACGCAACGCGGACGCAGACGGGGTCGTTAACGCAAAGGTAAAGTAAACAAGAAAGACATGTTCGTAATCATTAATCAACCCTAGAGAGTAAATGGATGTGCATAGTAATCGAATAGTAGTTAATCTAATGTTCCGAGCCTAGTGAGGACGCAGTCCTTACAATACGGAACACCTGTCAGGAAGTATCTGGGTTTCTGGCAAGTTTTTCCTATCGTCATTGACTATGGCTATAACAGTGAGAACTTAGAAGCGCCTTTCTTCCGACGACCGAGGACAATGTTTTTGCTGCACTCGAGCAACGTGTGCGCTATGTCAATCTCAGCCTATCGAGCTCACTCTTGGGAAAGCTATTCGGCTTTCGTCGGAAGATGTGAATGGGCCAATCATTCCCGGTGGATTATTAGGTGGATCTACCCCACATTTGGGAAATTATCTTCTTCCGCATCCCTTTCCAGCCTCTCTTTCCTCGGCAAGTGACCTCGTCGAACTTTGACAGCACGGCATACCACCGACTTTCTGTTACTTTTCCCGAGGTCATGGTTGCCTGTCTAACTGCCTTGACTAGGTTCGAAGATCTTTCCATTGGATTCCAATCGCCGACTACCCGTATGATCGCATACGCCTACCTCCCGTAACACGTATTATCATTCCTAATCTTACTTCGATTCGTTTCCAAGGATTTAGCGAGCACTTGGAGGAGCTCGTGGCCCGGATCGATGCTCCTCGGCCCCATGGGTTATATAACTCAATCAACTCGACTTTCAGGTTCCCCAACTCTCCAAGTTTATTGTTCGTCAATCGCTCTGACTCCAAGCTATTCCAGTCATGGCATGTGAAAGTAGATTTGATGATCACGACGACTTCAACATTTTTCATCAATTCGATGTATCGCCAACATTGCAGTCGGCAGTTTGAAGGAACGCGGGAACGCGCGACTCAGCGTTCTGGGGGAAACGTCTGAGGGTCGTCTGCTACTATGCTATCTGGTTCGTTGCACAGGTACTCACACTTGCACAATCGAAAGATTTTTGTCGATCACCACTTTCCCGCCATCCTTTCTTCCCAAAAAAAAAATAGTAAATAGAGTAGGTTCTTTGTATACTAGATCATAAATAAAATAGGAGATCTGTACGGATTTATGATTATAAAATAAATCAAAGTTTCAGTGGAGTGGTCTGGAGCAGGTGTTCACACCCCCAGATTTGAACGATCCCGGTACTTCTACACAAATTCTTTTTACAGGAGTGAAAACATGCATGACAAGCACCAGCATGACAAGTTTGGAGTCAGTGATCTGAGGCGATCGAGCTGCAGAAAAAGAACTCATGTTGAGCGCAATAAGGGTGACAAACACGTGACCCATTTAGAGTTCTTCATTTGAAGCCAGCCGGCATCACCGGAACCACGACACCTCAATACCGGCCTTATAGCTTATATCCACATTAGCATTACTCATAGACACAGCTTATGATAGACCTAGCCTAGTGAAATTATCCATCTTTGACAATTTTTTGAACCACACTGCCGCAAGAGCTTTTCGCAAAAACGTGCAAACGCTGAGATTCAATTGCCGAAGTGCCGATCACTACTCTACGCTGCCAAAAGTGTGACGAGTGCGTGACAAAAATGTGCAAAGGTGAGGATAAATTTGAATGTCGACTGCCCTTCGAATGACTTGAGAAACAGATAAAAATAAAAATACCATGCAGTGTAGAACTAGGTTTTCTATAATTATGTACAATTTGAAGTGTCTACGATGTGTCGTTGAAGCTACAGAAAAAAAAAAGGGGTTTTTGTGCAACGAACCAGATAGCATAGTAGTGCTTCGAAGTATAAATACAAGCGAATCATAATTTCTAAAGAGTCAGAGTTAGAGCCGCGGACGAGCAACTCAGCCAAGCACTGAGCTCGGCTTAGGAGATTCGAGTGTTGCTTGTTGGTCCAACCAGCCCGACGCTCGTACCTGCATGACTGCACTTCTAACACGCAACACAAGTCCCAGCGGGTGCACCGCCTGCAGAGTGTTTCGACAAATTGGGCAAAAGATGTCCTGCCACCGCACGGGGTTCCGTGCCGTCTCTACCGCCTGACAACGAAAAAGTCATCCGGATATCAAGTAATTCAATTCGGAGCGAAGAGTAAAAGAGTGACCACGGATCCGTCCTGTTGTCACGTCGTTCAGCGTACACTACCCTGAACTCTCACAGAATCCCACGAGAGACCAGGAGGAGAGGGGTAGGGAAGGTTATAATCCCGGAGCTCCGTTGTCTGTGTGCCATAAAACGGTCGAGCAATCGCGAGGACCACCAATTGAATGCAGAATACGACTCAGACGCACCCAAACCAGTGCCCCACTAACTCCACAATGCAGCACGAATCCAATCCTCCGGCTCTCACTCCCACACCAATGAGTGTATGTTTCATCTGGGATTGATGGACGGATAGTCCAATCTGGTGAGGATGGCGCCATGTCATAGCATAGCCAACAGGCGGGTCCGTCTGTCGTAACGCCGACAATTAGAAGACTGCTAGAGGCCCTCTGGAACAGCTACCGCAGCAATAGAAAATGAAGACGCTAGACATGCCTGCGCGGTTTATAGGAGAGGGAAGAACACAGCCAAATGAGCTTGGTTCGGTTTATTTTACTGTAACTTTACCCCGATGGCAACGCAATAATTTGAACACACCTCGCGAGCGACTGACCGAGTTCCTAATGTGTACTGCTTCATGCGCTCCCTCCTATCTAGCACATCACGTTACACTCCGGGCTGCCTAAATAAATACAACGGATTGCAGTAGCGGTTCTATCTAGTTGTTAATACAAGCGGTCCAACTCCGTCCATGATGTACGAAAGTAGAAGGATCGATACGGGTTTCATATTTGCTAGAAATCCAGATATTACTTGCGTGGTGAAAGCCTGCCCTATGTATTGGTGGCACCCACATTAAAAGTTCGCCGTTACTACCGCAAATCCATCCTTCATTGTTGATCGTGAAGTGGTCAGTAAAGTCGACATGTCCTGTAGTTTCTGTGTCTCCTGTCGTAGCGTTCAACACACAAATTGATCCATGTCCTGATGAGAGAATATACTGACCATCTGACGAAAATGCCGCAAACTCAACCAAGTCCGTGTGTCCAATAAGTGGGCCTGCCTCCATCTCTCCCATAGTGGCGTTCCAAACACGAATTGTCCCATCCTCAGAGCCCGAAACAATGCGCTGGCCATCTGGAGAGAATGACACAGTCTTGACCGGAGACGCATGTCCAGCAGATAGGCCTGCCTCTGCCTCTCCAGTATTGGCGTTCCACACATGAATTGTCCCATCTTCTGAGCCTGAGACGATGCGCCGGCCGTCTAGCGAGAATGACACGGACAAGACCCAAGACGTGTGTCCAGTGAATGAACCTGCCTCTGTATCTCCCGTGATGGCGTTCCACACACGAATTGTTCCATCGCGCGAGCCAGAGACGATGCGCTGGCCATCTGGCGAGAATTCCGCAGACCAGACCCAAGACGTGTGTCCAGTAAGTGGGCCCACCTCTGTCTCCCCGGTTGTGGCATTCCACACACGAATTGTTCTATCGAGCGAGCCAGAGACGATGCGCTGGCCATCTGGCGAGAATGCTACAGTTCCGATCCAACCCCAGTGTCCAATAAATGGGCCCGCTGCCGTCTCTCCTGTCGAGGCGTTCCACACACGAATTGTTTTGTCGTTTGAGCCCGAGACGATACGCTTGCCATCTGGCGAGAATGCCACAGACCAGACCCAATCCGTGTGTCCAGTAAATGGGCCCGCCTCTGTCTCTCCCGTTGCAGAGTTCCACACCCGAATTGTTTGATCGTGCGATCCTGAGACGATGCGCTTGCCATCTGGCGAGAATGCCACAGCCCAGATCCAAGACGTGTGCCCAGTGAGTGGGCCTGCCTCTGCCTCTCCCGTGGTGGTATTCCACACACGGATTGTTCCATCGGAGGAGCTCGAGATGATGCGCCGGGCATCTGGCGAGAATACCACTGACAAAATTGAGGACGCGTGTCCAGTAAATGGAACTACCTCTGTCTCTCCCGGAGTGGCACGCCACACACAAATTGTTCCACCTTGCGCTCCTGAGACGATGCGCTGGCCATCTGGCGAGAATAACACAGACGTGACCGGAGACGCATGTCCAGTAAATGGGCCTGCCTCTTGCTCCCCGGTGGTAGCGTTCCACACACGAATTACTTCATCTTGCGAGCCTGAGACAATGTGCTGGCCATCTGGCGAGAATGCCACAGACCAGACCGAGAACCCGTGTCCAGTAAATGGGCCAGTCTCTGTCTCTCCCGTAGTGGCGTTCCACACACGAATTGTTCCATCCTCTGAGCCTGAGACGATGCGCTGGCCATCTGGCGAGAATGTTACAGACCGGACACAATCCGTGTGTCCAGTAAATGACTCTGCCGCTCTCTCTCCCGTAGCGGCGCTCCAAATGCGAATTGTACCATCGGAAGAGCCTGAGACGATGCGCTGGCCATCTGGCGAGAATGCCACAGATCTGACCCGATCCGTGTATCCAGTAAATGGGCCTGACTCTGTCTTTCCCGAAGTGGCGTTCCATACACGAATTGTTCGATCGTTCGAGCCAGAAACGATGCGCTGGCCATCTGGCGAGAATGCCACAGACATGACCCAAGATGTGTGTCCAGTAAGTGGGCCTGCTTCTGTTTCTCCAGTCGTGGCGTTCCACACCCGAATTGTTCGATCGGAAGAGCCTGACACGATGCGCTGGCCATCTGGCGAAAATGCCACAGAATAGACCCAATTCGTGTGTCCAGTAAATGGACCTGCCACTGTCTCACCCGTAGTGGCGTTCCACACACGAATTGTTCCATCGGAAGAGCCTGACACGATGCGCTGGCCATCTGGTGAGAGGGCGATGGAAAGGACATCACCCCCAACGTTTGGAATCACCAGCTCCGATGGTGGCCAATGAGACAATCGCCCAAGCTCCACGCGTAGGATTCGAGGAAATGAGCTGAAATAACGAGCAGAGACAAGAGAACGAGTCGGCGCAAATGGTAGGGCGGAAAGATAGACATGTGGAGCACTCTTTGCAATGGCCGGACCGAAATACCGTACGAACACAGACGCATCGTTAACGAACGACCTAAACTTCTCTAGGTCTGTTTGAGAAGCTTGCTGCTTTTCACAATTAGCTGCCCGCCTTTCTTATCGAATCGACAATTCTACTCACATCTTGACTAGACGCTAGCCACACACTCAGAGCCGACAACGCCGGCGAAGCAAGACCCACGTTGCTCGTCACACTAAGAGCCTCCAGCCAAAAAAGAAATTTCTTCTCAAAGAAAGATCGAAGTCGGACAAACAAACCACCTTCGAAATCGCTATGTTCCAAATGGTCATCCCAGAAAAGACAGGCATACAACAGAGCGGGTGGTATGTGTTTATCAACGCGGGAGCGAAGGTCTTTGACGTCCTTGTTCGCAAGATACGATGTTTCGAGATTACAAATATTGAACTTGAGGTCTTTGAGCAGTATACCGAGGCAGGAATGGGCCAATTGACTGTGAGAATCACGAAGGTCGACACAGTAATCACCGCTCTTCTCTTTATTTGTAAGGAAATCGCGGAATGACGTATGGAGAGGAACAATGGGAAGGGTTTCATCGGATGAATTGACATTACTCAACAACGAGCCAAGGCGACGGAGCAATTTAACAATGGCACCACCGTCGTCGTCGACGCCGTCATCGTAGGGGGCATATTGTCGCAGAGTGGTTAGGGAGCGGATAGTGAGGGGTTCAAATGCAGTAATGAGCTGTCCCACGACAGTGCGGAATAGAAGCCGTGCCTCTTGGTCTGTGACGTATCCTTCGAGGACTTCCTTGTACAGCTCATCCAAAGGGTCTTGTCCATCGCGAATTGCACTGGGTTTTAGAAAGTGGCTTATAACCTTTTTCTTGCTATAACCAAACCGCCCGGGAGGATGTTTGATAAACTGACTCGCAACCGCTGCCCACTGAAACAATCCCTCCGCCTTTATTGCCAGTGCGTTGCCATGATTTCTGAACTCGTCCGGAGGAAGCGTCTCTCGAAGAAAGGCGAAGATATCGTCGTCCGTATTAGCAGCCAGCTCGGAATCATCCACACGTTTGATACTGACTGATGGCGCTCCAACGAGTGCAGACTCGATGTCGTCCTCTGGTCTCGAGGTGATGAACACGCGGAAGTTCGATGGGAGTCTGATCAGATTTTTAGCGAGGAATGTGTGCAATCCGATTCCACCAGTCGCGTCCCCACTCTCGTCTAGGGCATCAACCACGATAAGAATGGGACCGACGATGTGCAGACCCTTAAGCGGTTCCAGGATAAGGGATTCAAACAGGGTGCCATAGTCACGGGTGCCAGCTCGAAGAGAGGAGTTGTCCTTTACGACCCTTCCAAGTGCGGTCTTAAATGAAGGATACCGGTCGGAGAGATCGCGAGCAAGAGTCGTGAAGAGGTGGTAAGGCTTGGAATTCTCCTTGCGCAGAAAGATAAATGATGACGTAAGGCGATGTATTTTATCGAAGCGACGTGCGATCTCATGCGTAATCGCTGACTTTCCCGTGCCCGCTTGCCCGAAAAGAACGAGAGTACGCTCAGAAGAGGGATCGTTCACCCAATTGGCAATGAAGTCCAGGAAGGCCGTCCGCGTTCCCGTAAGGCAGCCCTTCTCGGGTGTGAATCGCGAGCCTGTTCCATATGGGATTTCTCTGATATTTGCGACTAGTTCTATCACGATCGTCAGATCGATAAATCATCAAACTGACAAGCCAACAGACTACGTACCGGGGTCTAAAACTTGGCTCGACACCCACTCAAGGCGAGTAGATATCCAGTCGACCTTAGCTGAAACTATTCCCACGTCGTCCAGAATCTGGAACGCGGTCATCCCCGTAGTGACGATACTCTGATCCAAGAAAGCCCTTCGATGTTCGACAAGGGCGGCGGACAGTTCCTCAATTTCTTTGTTGGCTCTACCGCCCATATTCTTCAACGTCCGCTTCCCTAAAATCCGCGCGTTTACGCCGGCCAATGGAGTTGATGAAGAAAGCTTACAGAATTGCGAGTCGTTTGCATACGACCGGATAAAGTCACTGCAACTACAGACGTCCTGCATCATGAGAGTAAGAATTCGGGCCTGCTTGGAGTCGGGCTTAATAGATTTCAGAGTGTCTTCGTCCTGCGTGAAATCAAACGCGTCGTGCATGGCGTTAAGTAGAGTTGTGATATTGCCGTCGCGTTGATATTGATCTAGGAGTGTCTGGTACCCAAATAAACATCGGTTAAGTGTACCCTTCCGACAATAAGGCAAACAGAAGCACCTCGGGTATGACCGAAACCAAGTCATATGCCATCTTTGCGAACGGATGGAGCTGGGAGCGAAAGTCGGCTCAATCGAGGAGAGGAAAAACGGACACTGCACGCACTTCCGCAACTGGCCTAACAGTGTCCATCACCCGCTTGATTCTACTGATAGCCCCTTCCCAGGTATTGGCCCGGTCAATCGACTCCTTAGCTTCGTCGGCGCGACGGAGAGCAATCAGAGCCTCATCGGTAGGCGACACCTCCGCCCGGTCATCTGGCATGGAAGTGCCAGTCTCCACGGAAAGAGGACCTGGCGAGAGTAAAGGGAGTTCGGTGACGGTGGGTCGAATGGGTCCCCCAGAGTCCTGTGCTATGGAGGGCTTACCAGCCTCTTCTGCGGGAGTGTCGTTTCCTCTAGTCGGTATTTCGGGGTTGTTGTCGAGAATGACCGGAAGGGGCGTGTTCGCCGACACAGTGAACGTCAAGTAGAGCGTGACCGGATGCGTCGACTGTCCAGCATCCCCATCGACATTACTGAGGACAAGAGCAACTTCTACGCGCGAGATGTTCAGTTAGTTGAATGAACAGGAAATCTAAACAAGACGGACCGCTTTGAGACGCGACAGGTATTGATATATCCTGTGTTCCGATAACGACATTGCGGTGTACGATCCGCTTCTCATACAGACACAGTATAAGATGCGAAGGCAGTTTCGTAGAACTGAACCGAACTTTTAGCCAAAAAAGTAGGATTGAAAAAGGAAAGTTTTACAAAGGACCAAGCCTCTGGCCCCACCGCACCGTCTGTCCATCGATCTGAACGCTTTCCGTCTTCTTCGTTGTCAAAAGATGGGTTATAGTGACAAAGAACCGCCTCTTCCGGCCAAACGTTCTCTTGATATGGGGAATATTGTCTGCTCGGAGGACTAACAAAGAGAATAACGCAGTTATGAAGGCATCAACGAGTTAAGGATCAAGTACATACCAGTCACCTCCACATGGAGCTGGGATAGGCTTCCACGAGGTTCGACGATATGAGTGCTTTCCAAGAACGGTTTTTGAGTGATCACCGCTACACAAAAAAAGGGATTGACGCACCCTATTGAGTTTTGCGGTGCCGATGGACTGGAGTAGTGGGTCACAATCAAAGAAAACAACGAATCAGTGGCCACCACGCACGAATTCAAAAATATTTCCTGGTGCTCCGGGTCCACATCTTGTGCAGGGGCCATAATGGATGGAAGAGTAATGTTCTGGGGGGTGAGTGTGGGTGTAGCGTCTGGGTAACCACGCGGTGTGCGCACGACACCACCCAGCGCTGACGCTGTGGCACTTCGAATGATCCCGCGACTGTCAAGGATGTTGCCTAAGCTGAGAACAGATAACGATATGCATGTAGCCCAAAACGATCAAGCTAGAGACGTGCGTGTTTTCCTTTGAAAAAGCCGTGGTAACGCATCATATTGTAAGCCCCCGTTGATGTACGTAGACCAGATTACAGTACTACTGACCCAAGTACTGACCCGTCAGTAAAATCACAACCCTCCCTTTTTTCGTCCATTCTGGCGACTTCTGTAATCGGGCCCTTCCTAGCTATTGAATACTGAATAACTGTCAATGGTTTCTAGCCGTTCCATGCTGATAGTACGTCATAGTATGGAGCCCTTACCCGAGGGCTTGGCTTTCGGCGGCTTTCACCTTTGAGCGCTTGGAGCGTCCACCAAATGATTGAAGGCAGGACTCACAGTAAGTTACTGTACCACTGGCACTCGTCGTCTCATGCTGCCTTGCAGGTACTGTATCACCTGCAAGCGACATGCGTTCGCGACATGTGTCGTCCCTTCCTCGACCTGTATACAGTACGAATCCTTCGCGAGGAGCACAAAAGAAGGCGAAACAAAAAGAAAAACCGGACCAAGCAACACAGACTAAAAAGCAAGGCGATGTCAAGCCCCAAAAAATTTGAAGTTTATCTGGAGTTTCCTTCGAACGGGATGATGACGGGTGTCTCTTACTGTAGTATTATCTCTCGCCCGCAACTCGGCACTGCACTTGCGCTTCATGTGGTCATTTGGCGTGTTTGCCGCGCTCGTGGTCAAGGCGGCCGTGCGACGCTTCTTCCTTCGCTTGTCGCGGGCGTGGGCGCCTCCTGAGCCGATACCACGGATACCACGGCAAGAGGTGGAATTTGGCACAACCACTTCGAGAATCCGACGGTGGTATGCAGTGAAGTTTAATGTTGTCATATATATGCTGTGGTTGGGAAAGGATACTGCATCGCTCCGTCGTCGTATAACCATCACTCGGACTACGTACCCCGTATGATATAGAACCGCTTACTAACACCACGCGCCTCGATTTTGCCCGCAAAACAAAGAGTTTTCTGTCGGTCTACTACTCCGACATCTGCGGCGATTCTGCACGTCCTCGTCGCCCGTGGGGGGAGCAGGCGCTGACGCCGAAGCGGACACTGAGCGAGCAGAAGCAGAGGGGAGAGGCGCCGGAGCTTCTTTCGGCTGCATGGTGTGGAGCTACACCTCGATCAGGGAGTACTCGAGCGTCTAAAAACCAACAATTAATCAACAGTGATGCTGGCGCTTGTCCTGCTAGAGCGTCTCTCGAAGGGCGTGCAACCTAGCGGATCAGGTTTTCCAAACTGCCTACACACGTATTTATACCGTATAGACAACAAGGTACAAGGTGGATACCCGAAGGACTCGAAGTACTTCTTGAGGTAGGTCTCGGCACACTCTGGCTGTGCGCGTCTATCGAGACGGCAAAGTACTCGGACGCCGGTCGTATTCCTGCGTATTCGCTTGGGCCTCAGAAACGGCGCGGGGATGGAGGGAGGAGGGAGTAAGGGAGAAGCTGGACGCAATGCAACGACGCACTATCGGCGGCGATGGCAGATACGAGGTGGTCGACGGGGACGGGCCGGTTGAACACCATCTTGAGCACCAAGGCTCGCTAGCACATGAAGTTGCATGTAGCATAGTAAGAAACAGGGAAAGAGGGCGGGACGGCGTTCATGTCGCACTCTTACCTGCGCACCCTGATGATTTTGTGAGTGAGGTTGGAGAGATGCATCTGAGAAAAAGCACATCGGACGTTAGGCGATGCCAACGTGGTTGTCGGTATGGAACATCTTTTGTGGTACGAGGCCAGATTGCTGCTTGAGCGCTAGAGGAGCAGGGGAGAGGGGGCGCTGGCGTGTGAGCGAACGAACACAGGATATGAGGCGGCGGCATACCTTGAGAGGGAGGAGAAGGGCATGCATTTTGGAACGCAGGCCAACCACCACTGAGCCCTGCTTGATGGCTTCAGTACATATTCCATTGTAATCTGCCTTGTGAGAAGGCGGTGTTGTCTGGGTCGTAGGTCTGAGTCACAGGTGTTTCTAACCCATCGGGTCTAAGGCGTACAGACACTGCGATAGCACTGTACTGTAATTTAGTAAGACCGCCAATCAGTTGAAACGACCACGCGTCCGTGGCACATTACGTACTTGGTTACGTACTAGGTGTCGACTGTCGACTGAAACCTTGCTTGCACGGGGAGAGCACATGGTCGAACAACGGGGTTCCGAAAGTTGGGGGCATAGTTCACCATTTGGGCGGGATGAGGTTTAAAATATACTGATTAATAAACTCCATACCAAGCACCGAGCGTCGTGCCCGCGCCGTAGGAGAGAAATCAAGCAAATGGAAGGGGAAGAGTTGACAATTTGATTAGAAAAACGATGTGCGATAATGTCAGGAAGCCCCTAAGTGGTGTAGTTACGCAGACAGTTGTTCTCAACGCAAGGTGGGAAAACGTACAGCGTTACCATTTCTGGCATTTCTTTCTTCAGACGAGGCAGGACAGTTTTATGAGCACTAATCTTCATTATTGACATTTGCAGATGGAAGGGGGGTGCATGCATTACTATGTGAGCAGTGGTTAGAAAAGCGATAATTAGAACAAGGAGGGAGGACACACATTACAAAATGGGGTGGTAAAGGATGAAGCCGGCCGAACGCGCAGGCCGGAGCTGGTAAAGGGAATAGATCGTGCGTGCTCGCAGAGTAATTTAATTTGGTGGGTGTTTCAGGGTGAGTTGTAGTTGCGTTGCGACTCAGGGAAGGAGACACTTCGGAGGTGGGTATGGGACCGTGAACGTGGCAGAGGTGGGTGAGGTGGTGTCAAAGGGGTAGGCCCAGGGTCGGGGGACGCGGAACTGGAATGGGTGGGCATAAAGGGCAACGAAGGCATCGGCGGCTTGGTTGATAATGGGGTGGGAGGCACGGGAAGCAAACGTGAATGTATACTGGAAGTTGGTGATGCAGTAGTACGATGCGAAGGGACAGAGACCGTGCTTATAAAAGAGTATTGGTCCCGTAGGGAAGTAAACGAGGTGATAGGCAGTGGCGAAGAGTGGTGGTGGTTCGTCTTGTGAGACTCATCTGTGATACTTGTGACGACGTCAAAGGCGGTCCGCAGGTATAGGAGTACCCTTGAGAAGACGGTAAAGGTGGCAGTTCGTGAGTTCTTCGATTCGGATGCCGGGAAGACAAAGCATGAGAGGCAAGCGACAGCGACGAGCCCGAGTGCATCGCATATACCCCTTGTCCGGACGCATATGCTACGTGTTGCACCACCGCCGAGAGATCATCAATGTAGGACGACAAACGGCTTGTCGCTTGGGACGAGGCCTCGCTTGCTGGGCCATCAATACTCTCTGCATAGCGTGAACGATTGTCATCCTTAGCGCGAGCCGGTGTGCTCCACGCCATCGACCGACCTCCAGAGTGGCCTCTGAAATGTGCAGGAGGGCTGATGCTTCGGAGGTTCCAGATAGGAGTGAGCTAGAATGGAGGACGTTTGAAGATAATAAGCCCGAGGAAATGTGGGAAAAAGGGGGTTCCCATCATCCAGGAAATAATCTGATGGGGTAGTACGCGTCACCTTCATCCACTCCTCACTAGGTGTGACCAGTAGCATAGTCGTCACCAGCAAAAAATCTAATAGACCGAGGGGAAGGCCGTTGCGCATGCGCGGGGCTTACTGGAGCCCAACCGAAAAAGAGGGTTCAGGGTTTTCAATTGTGGGGGTGCTCGTCGCATGGTCGGTTCTAAGACAGCCATGGAGCCCCTGACGGTTTCTGTCGTACACTACAGAGAAAGCGATGTGAGGATCGATGTAAGTGTACCTTTCGATCAAGTACAGCGTAAGTACCTCTGAGCGTTTCCGTCTCAAGCTATGCTGAGGTGGGGGATGTAGAATTTGCGCTAGCTAATATGATACGAGATAGTTGAATCAGTTGTATTGTGTGACAGAACATGGAAGGACTCGCCTTGAGTGCGAGCCATAGGAACGAATTCGTCCGCGAGCTTCCAATGGCCCTTGCCAAATACAACCTCGATGCCAGTGAGACTCTTGTTTTTACAGAACATCGATTTCTGAAAGCCTGTTGGCCAGCACACGCAAGAAGAGTTGACGAAGCCTTTCGGATCAGACCTGCAAACTTTATTGATATTGTCATCTGTATCGACGACATAAATGTTTTCAGATGAACCATGGCGACGGAATCTAGAAAGACGGGGACAATAGATGGAGAGCCATCGTAGGATCAGTTGATGACTGTGAGGAAGTGGAAAGGTCTGGTGATTTGAAGCGACGAAGTACAGATGATGTTGAGGACGCGGATGACATTAACTGGCCAGTAAAGTAAAGGAGCCTGAGAGTGTGAAAGAGGTGCCAGCCTGGAACCGTGCATTGTCTCTGTCCCACATTGGTAGAGAAGCTTGACCGTCGCAACAAAAGACGAATCGAGAAAGAAAGAAAGAAAGGAAAAGAAGAAGGAAAAAGAAAAAGAAAAAGAAATAGTGAGCGCGGATGCCAGTGAACTGAAGTTGCGAGTGTGTGTTGCTTATTCGGATCGACAAGGAGGGCAGCGGAGAGGCGCGTATTTACCCATGTTTGGGCTGGCAGACGTTACATAGGTAATTCTCACCTGCCAGACCGTTAACTTCTCGTGTTTGTTTCCATCTTCGTTCGGTATTCATCATGTCTCCACACATGCTACCTTATTGGGTTTCAGGAACCCTCTCTACCCTGATCTGCGGGACTGATTTCACTCGGATATCCTCTCTACCCCTGTCACTGGGCATTCACGAGTGCCCTCTAGTCACCTTCTAACATACGGAACGATAACATTGTTTCTCCTGCGTTGTCCTCTAGAACAGCTTTGGCATCAACAGATGGCCCTGAAGCTTTGGAAGGGCTCAATGTACGTGTTCGAATTCCGGCGAGTACTGAGTTCTGAGTCGCGTACACAGATGGCCGTACAGAGCCCTTCGAACAATGGCCGTGAATATGACAGTGCGGTGTAACAGCGGTCGGTCAACTTGAACCCAACTTGTCAGATCCGCCTCCTCCCAAACAGTTCGGTCAGCACCACTTCTTCATACCATCGCGACTGCACCAGCTGCGATTCTGTTTCCCTCCGTCTGCAACTTACGTGGCGCCCAATGGCATGGCACGGCACCCTGCAGCCGTTTTCCGGTGCTCTTCCCGCTGACAGTCAGGAACTGGCTCCTGCTTTCGTCTGCACTTGTCATTGCGGTCATCATCGTCGGAGGCGTCACATGGCTCACCTAGTCCAGGATAAGTATCACTGAGTGGTGGCCCATCACTGACGTTCCTCCGCCACTCTCATGGGCGGATTGGGAGAGCGAGTTTGACAAAAACAAACCCAAACCCAAATTCCGCCTGTACACTTCGTTCACCTATCCATCCTGTACTCTCACTGACGCACGCACACTGCTCAATACACAGACTGAACTCGTACATGGCGCGTGCAATGATGCGTGTGGCCAGCTGCTCAACGGACAGACATGGGACAGTGTGCTGCGCAACTTGCTTATGTGCCGTGGTCATTACGGGGCTCGTCTTTCTCGCCACATTATCAGGTATGTCTATCTTCCACACACCACACCAGTACTATATCCTCCGTGGCCTGTCTAGCGTGCATGGATCTGAACTTGGGCTCAAGTGCGTCCGTTGCTGGGCTCGGCGCGGGCCTGGTCTACAACAAGTTCCCAGCCTGGTGCACCCAGCTGAGTTTGGTTCAGCGGGAGACCCAATCACGTGCATAGATGTTTTGCTTTTCTGCACCGTTTTCTGGTCCAGTCGGCCTTGATAATATCGATACGTCAATACATTGTGTCTAGTTGCACCGATATCCCTCACTCGGGCTATCTCACTTCGTTCTGCGAGCTAATCGCGAGAGGTCCTCATCCCCGTCTGTAATCCTGGTCTCGATGGTGTCAACGCATTGGCTTAGTATGTGATCTTCGTCACTTGCATTTGCGTTTGCCCGATGACTCTTGCAGGTGCCGTACATATTCCCCAACTTTTCAGGTTCTCAAATCACTCAGGAAACTCCCAAGTTCGAGGGAGTGCAAGTATTTTCCACTGCGTCGGATAGACGATACCGAATGGTTGGAGCCTCCGCCCGCTCAACTGTGCGGTGATGCTACGTGTATCTCGGTTATTCATACGACACATTACTCTTACACTCGAAGATGTCACTAGGGGGACCGTTACCAAGTGTTGCTGGCCCTTTACTTGCTTTTCTGAAAGGATAAGGCGGTGTCATACTATCGCTGCTCGGCTCTCTCGGGCTGGCCGCCCCCGGCGCCCCGTGACCGTTTACATGAAATGGGGGCCCAGTCAAGCACTCAAGTCCTACCTGTACTAGCCCGAAAGGTGACCGTAACATGTACCATATGTTCGAAAACCATACACATCTATCTACATCTGTCCCTGTCGCGTGCTGAGGGAAAAATCCAGGGGCTTGGGAAATAGTACCAGTTGCGAGCTATTCAGAGGTTCTATCATAAGCGTTGGCGCGTCGAAAATACAGAATATATTCCAGAACCAGGGCTGCCCAGTATTGCCCTCATTCTTCCCATTTTCCTTACGAGATAAAGACAAAAAAAATTCAATTTGAGTTGGGTTAGATATGTATTGCAACTTACGAATGGCGGAGGGTCGGGCGCACGAGGCGTAGTGCCCACGTGATGCGAGTTGCCTCAGATGGCACCTTGACTAATTTGGGTCTATGTCGCCACCAACCACCAAGTTGGACGGGAATGTATACCTCATATTTTGAGCACTTATCACACAGCTGTTGACAGGCCGCCCGCTGGTGTCCTGTATCCTCGACGACACTTTACTGAGCAACAAGAGAATCACTCTGGGATTGTCAGGTGCGGTGGGAGGAGTTGGACCCCGGCTATATGCACCATCGCGACTGCCCGCAGCTCCACGGAGATGCGGACATTGTATTAACCTGAGCAATCAAGCATCTTGCATTCTCCTTCTGGTTCAAGGTCGGTGGTCCTCCTGATATTACTAAGATATGGGATGACGTTTCAAGCAGCGTGGAATTGAGACACGATGAGTCGATACTCCATTATCACCGACATGGCACATACACGACAAGCGGCACGTAGGTCCTCTCATGACTACCGTCAGACGTTCACGACAGCCATGCGAGAGGCTAGCCAGCGCAGAGGCGCTGTACGACTACGAGCTTTTCGCGGTGGTCAGCCATGAGGACCATATCGACAACTGGAACTACAGCTGTGCGTACTTCCGGATATAGTGCGTAGTAGTGAGAAGCGCCTTTCTCCCGACGACGAGGACAATGGTTTTGCTGCACTCGAGCAACGCGGTCATGTGCACCATATCGATCTCAGCGTTTCGAGCTCACTCTTGAGAAAGGCTATTTGCGGAGATGAAAGTGCCAATTTTGGCGTTGACCCGTCTTCGGCTCTCATCGGAAGATGTAATGGGCCAATCGTTCCCGTTAGATTCTCGGGTGGATCTGCCCTGGGTTTACGGATAAATTCCTTCTCCCGCATTCCTTTTCCAGCCTTACGCCCTTCTTTCCTCGGCAAGTGACCTCATCGAACTTCGACTCCACGACATACAACCAACTTCTTTTTCTTCGCCCGAGGCAATGGTTGCCTGTCTAGCCGCCTTTACTAGGCTCGAATATCTTTCCATTGACTTCCAATCGCCGACTACCTGGCCAGGTCGGATGCCCCTGCCTCCGGTAACACGTACTATTCTTCCCAATCTCACATTGATTCATTTCCAAGGTATTAGCGAGCACTTGGAGGGGCTCGTGACCCGAATCGACACTCCTCATCTCCATGGGTTATATGACGCAATCAACTTGACTTTCAGGTTCTCCAACTCTCCAAGTTCACCGATTGCTCTGACTCCGGTTATGGCATGCGAAAGTATCTTTTGATAATCATGGCGTTTTCTTCAACATTTGCCGTAACTTCGATGTATTGCAGTCGGCAGTTTGAAGGAGGGCGAGAACGCGCTACTCAACGTTTAGGGAGAAACAACTGAGTAATATTGTGTGTTTTCCTTAGGAGCGCGAGAACATGGGACTGGGTACATGGTAAGTAATGGTGACGCGATGACGTACGAAAGGTAAATAATAAACTACTAACCTCAGCATATTGGGAGAAACGTCTGAGGGCTGTCTGATTTAGTGCCGCGGTGGAGTAGCTGAACTAAGAACTACGCTCGACTTAGGAGAATTAGGTATTGCCGGTCCAGCCAGCCCGAAGCTCGTACGTGTGTGACTGCACCTCCAACACTCAACACAAGCACAAGCGGGTGCGCCGTCTACAGAGTGTTTGGACAAATTGGACAAAAATGCCCTGCCACCTCACGGTATTACTATGGGTAGTAGTACGGGATTCCGTGTCGTCTCTATCACCCGACAACGGATAAATTATCCGGATAGTGAGTAAATTCGATTTGAAGAGAAGAGTGAAAGAGTGATCACTGATCCGCCAAGCCCATTGCCACGTTCAGCGTACACTACCCTGAGCACTCCCAGAGTCCCACAAGAGACCAGAAGAATAGAGGTAGAGTAAATTCGTTAAGGTACTATTACCATCTCGGAAATCCATCGCCACCCACCGCAAATCTATGTGCCATACAAATCGCTGCGACCACCAGTGCAGGATATGATCCACCCAAATCCAGTTGCCCCACTAGCTCTACAATGCAGCATGAAATCCAATCTTCCGATATTCAGACTCATGAGTGTGATATGGTACACTGGCACCCGGGATCGAGGATTGGATGGTTGGTGAGGATGTTGCCAGGTCGTAGGATAGTTGCCAGGTGGGTTCGTCTGTCGTAACGCATGCCCACTTCAATTGTGACTGGTGCCCACAAATCGAAGGATAGAGGCCCTCTAGAACAGCTATCGTAGAAAATAAAATTGGAGACGCTAGACAAAACCGTGCCGGCGTGGGGTCATTGGTAGGAAAGTAACAATTTGCCGGCTCGGGCTAGGCCTGAAAGCCCCAGCTTTGGCCTGGCCCGAGAGGGCCCTGGCTTCACGAAATCACAGGCCAGGCCCCAGAGATTTGCCTAGGCTTAGCCTGGCCTGGCTTTAGCTTAAGCCAGGGCTTTCGGTGAAATCATTTGCACAAGATACAATATTTACAGGTAGCCACATGAGTGCCCCACCCCTGCCCCTTCGTCGTCGCTGTCATCGCGTTGTCGTCGCCTCCTCGCAACTCGGAGGAACACAGACTGCCAGTGAGTTAAATGGGCTTGGTTCGGTTTATTTTACTCCAGTGTAACATATTTATGCCTCGTTACCCGAATGGCAACGCATCAACTTGAACACCTTGCAAGTGACCGACCGAGTCTTTAATATGTATTATGTACCAACTTAATGAGTTCCTATATGGTATATCACATTACACTTCAGACCGCCTAAAGAGATACGACGGATTTCTGTAGCGGTTCTATCTTGGTGTTAATACAAGTGGTCCAACTCCGCCCATGTACGAGAGTAGAAGGATCGATGCGGGTTTCATGTTTACTAAAAACCCAGATATTACTTACGTGGTGAAAGCCTGCCCTATGTATCGGCGGAACCCACATTAAAAGTTCGCCTTTGGTGGCACATATCCACCCTTCGTTGTTGATCGTGAAGTGGTCAGCGAAGTCAACATGTCCTGTAGTCTCCGTGTTTCCTGTCGTAAACATTCAACATACAAATTTATCGATGAAAGAATGCACTGACCATCTGGCGAGAATGCTACAGATTCAACTAAATCGTGTCCAATAAATGGATCTTTCTCTATCTCTGTTGTAGTGGCTTTCCACACACGAATTGTTCCGTCGTCCGAGCCTGAGACAATGCGCTGGCAATCCGGGGAGAAGGCCACAGACCAGACCGGAGACGTGTGGCCAATAAATGACCCTGCCTCTGTCTCTCCTGTAGTGGCGTTCCACACTTGAATTGTTCCGTCTTGCAAGCCTGAGACGATGTGCTGGCCATCTGGGGAAAATACCACAGACAAGACTGAAGGCCCATGTCCAGTAAATGGGCCTGCCTCTGTCTCTCCCGTGCTGGCGTTCCACACACGAATTGTTCCATCGTCCGAGCCTGAGACGATGCGCTGGCCATCTGGTGAGAATGCCACAGACATGATAAAATCTGTGTGTCCAGTGAATGGGCCCGCCTCAGTCCTTCCTGTAGTGGCGTTCCACATCCAAATTGTTCGATCGGAGGAGCCTGAGACGATGCGCTGGCCATCTGGCGAGAACGCCACAAACATAACTGGTTTCCAGTGTTTTATAAATTGGCCTGCCTTGGTCTTTCCAGTCCTAGCATTCCACACACGAATTGTTCCATCGTGCGAGCCTGACACGATGCGCTGGCCATCTGGCGAGAATGCCACAGACAGGACCCAATCCGTGTGTCCAGTGAACGGGCCTGCCTCTGTCTCTCCCGTAGTGGCGTCCCACACACGAATTGTCCGATCGTGTGAGCCTGAGACAATGCGCTGGCCATCTGGCGAGAATGCCACAGACCTGACCCAAGACGTGTGTCCAGTGAATGGGTCTGTCTCTGCCTCACCTGTAGTGGCGTTCCACATATGAATTGTTCCATTGGGAGAGCTTGAGACGATGCGCTGGCCATCTGGCGAGAATGCCACAGACAAGACCCAATCCATCTGTCCAGTAGGTGGCCCTGTCTTCTTCCCTCCAGTAGTGGCGTTCCACACACGAATTGTTCCATCTTGCGAGCCTGAGATGATGCGCTGGCCATCTGGAGTGAATACCACAGATCTGACCAAAGACGTGTGGCCAGTAAATGGGTCTGCCTCTGGCTCTCCCGTGCTGGCGTTCCACACCCGAATTGTTCCATCGTTCGAGCCTGAGACGATGTGCTGACCATCTGATGAGAATGCCACAGAATAGACCGAAAACCCGTGTCCAGTAAATGGACCTGCCGCTGTCTCTCCATCAGTGGCGTTCCACACACGAATTGTTCCATCGTCCGAGCCTGAGACGATGCGTTGGCCATCTGACGAGAATGCCACAGACCTGACCCTATCCGTATGTCCAGTGCATGGGCCTGCCTCTGTCTCTCCTGTAGTGGCGTTCCGCACCCGAATTGTTCCATCGGAAGAGCCTGACACGATGCGCTGGCCATCGGGGGAGTGTGCCACAGACAAGACCCAATCCCTTTGTCCAGTAAATGGGTCTGCCTCTGTCTCTCTCGTAGTGGTGTTCCACACACGAATTGTTCCATCTCGCAAGCCTGAGATGATGCGCTGGCCATCTGGCAAGAATGCTACAGACATAACAAAATTCGTGTGTCCAGTGAATGGGCCTGCCTCTGTCTCTCCCGTAGTGGCGTTCCACATACGAATTGTTCCATCATCCGAGCCTGACACGATGCGCTGGCCATCTGTCGAGAATGCCACAGACCTGACTCTATCCGTGTGTCCAGTGAATGGACCTGCCTCTGTTTCTCCCGTAGTGGCGTTCCACACACGAATTGTTCCATCGGAAGAGCCTGATACAATGCGCTGGCCATCTGGTGAGAGTGCGATGGAAACGACCTCACCCCCAACGCTTGGAATTACCATCTCCGATGGTGGCCAATCAGACAGTCGCCCACGTTCCACGCGTAACATTCGAAGAAATGAGCTGGAATAATGTACAGAGACAAGGGATCGAGTCGGCGCAAATGGTAGGGCAGAAAGATAGACATGTGGTGCACTCTTTGCTATGGCCGGACCGAAATACCGTATGAACACAGACGCATCGTCGACGAACGACCTGAATCTTTCTAACTCTGTTTGAGAAACCTGCTGCGACCATTGCAATTAGTTGCTCGCTTTCCTCATCTGATCAACAATCCTACTCACACCTTGACCAGACGCTAGCCACACACTCAGAGCCGACAACGCTGGAGAAGCAAGACCCACATTGCTCGTCACACTAAGGGCCTCCAGCCAAAAGAGAAACTTCTTCTCAAAGAAAGTTCGAAGTTGCACAAACAGATCGATTTCGAAATCAATATGTTCCAAATGATCGTCCCAGAAACGACAGGCGTACAACAGAGCAGGCGGTATGTGTTTATCAATGCGAAAGCGAAGGTCTTTGACGTCCTTGTTCGCAAGATATGATGTTTCGAGATGGCAAATATTAAATTTGAGGTCGTTGAGCAGTAGACCGAGACAGGAATGGGCCAATTGACGGTGAGAATCACGAAGGTCAACACAAAAATCAACGCTCTTCTCTTTATTTGTGAGGAAATCGCTGAATGATGTATGGAGGGGAATAATCGGAAGGGTTTCATCGGATGAATTGACATTAGTCAACAATGAGCCAAGGCGACGGAGCAACGCAACCATGGCGTCGCCGTCGTCGCCGTCATCGTCATCGTAGGGGGCATATTGTCGCAGAGTGGTTAGGGAGCGGATAGTAAAAGGTTCAAATGCAGTAACGAGCTGTCCCACGGCAGTGCGAAATAGAAGCCGTGCCTCTTTGTCTGTGACATATCCTTCAAGGACTTCTTTGTATAGTTCATCCAACGGGCCTTGTCCGTAGCGATTTGCGCTGGGTTTTAGAAGGTGATTTATAACCTTTTTCTTGCTATGACCAAACCTCCCGGGAGGATCTAGGATGAATTGACTGGCAACCGCTGCCCACTGAAACAATCCCTCTGCCCTTATTGCCAGTGCGTCGCCATGGTTTCTGAACTCGTTTGAAGGGAGCGTCTTACGAAGAAACGCGGAAATATCGTCGTCCGTTTTAGCAGCCAGATCGGAATCATCCATGCGTTTGATACTGACTGACGGTGCGCCAACGAGTGCCGACTCGATGCCGTCCTCCGGTCTGGAGGTGATGAGAACACGGAAGTTCGATGGGAGTCTGATTAGATTTTTAGCGAGATATGTATGCAGTCCGATTCTACCGATTGCGTCCCCACTCTCGTCGAGGGCATCGATTACGACAAGGATAGGACCGACGATGTGCAGATCCTTAAGCGGTTCCAGGATAAGGGATTCAAACAAGGTCCCGTAGTCTCGGGTGCCAGCTCGAAGAGAGGAGTTGTCCTTGACCGCTCTTCCAAGAGCGGACTTGAACGAAGGATACCGGTCGGAGAGATCGCGAGCCAGAGTCGTGAAGAGGTGGTATGCTTCCCGTTTGGATTGTTCTTTGCGCAAAAAGATGAAGGACGACGTAAGGCGGTGTATTTTATCGAAGCGACGTGCGATCTCATGCGCAATTGATGATTTTCCCGTGCCCGCTTGCCCGAAAAGAACGAGAGTACGCTCAGATGAGGGATCGTTCACCCAATTGACAATGAAGTCCAGGAAGGCCGTGCGTGTTCCCTTAAGGCAGCCCTTGTCAGGTGTGAATCGCGAGCCTGTTCCGTACGGGATTTCTCTGATATTTGCAACTAGTTCTATCACGATCATTAGATCGATAAACCACAAAACCGACAATCGACCAGACTACGTACCGGGGTCTAAAACTTGGCTCGACACCCACTCAAGGTGAGTAGATATCCAGTCGACCTTGGCTGAAATTATTCCCACGTCGTCCAGAATCTGGAACGCGGTTATCTCCGTAGTGATGATACCCTCATCCAAGAAAGCCCTTCGATGTTCGACAAGAGCGGCGGACAGGTCCTCAATTTCTTTGTTGACGCTACCGCCCATATTCTTCAACGTCCTCTTCCCTGAAATTCGCGCGTTCACGCCGGCCAATGGAGTAAATGAAGAAGGCTTACAGAATTGCGAGTCGTTTGCATACGACCGGATAAAGTCACTGCAACCACAGACGTCCTGGAGCATGAGAGTAAGAATTCGGGCCTGCTTGGAGTCGGGCTTGATGCATTTCAGAGTGTCTTCGTGTTGCGCGAAGTCAAACGCGTCGTGCATGGCGTTAAGCAGAGTTATGATATTGCTGTCACGTTGATACTGATCTAGGAGTGTCTGGTACCCAAATAAACATCGGTTAAGTGATTCCTTCCGACAAGAACGCAAATAAATGCACCTCGGGTATGGCCGAAACCAAGTCATATGCCATCTTTGCAAACGGGTGGAGCTGAGAGCGAAAGTCGGCTTAGTCGATGACTCGGAGGCAAAATGGACATTGCACGCACTTCCGCAACTGGCCTAACAGTGTCCATCACCCACTTGATTCTACTAATAGCGCCTTCCCATGTATTGACTCGGTCAATCAGCTTCTTAGCTTCGTCAGCGCGACTGAGAGCAATCAGAGCATCATCGGTAGGCGACGTCTCTACTTGGTCATCTGGCGTGGAAGCGCCAGTCTCGATGGAAATGGGATCTGGCGAGAGTAAAGGGAGTTCGGTGGCGGTGGGTTGAATGGATCCCCCGGAGTCTGGTGCCATAGAGCGCTTAGTAGCTTCTTCTGCAGGAGTGTCGTCTCTTCTGGTCGGTATTTCGGGGTTGTTGTCAGGAATGATCAGAGGAGGCGTGTTCGCCGACACAGTGAACGTCAAGTAGAGCGTGACCGGATGCGTCGACTGTCCAGCATCTCCATCGTCATTACTGAGAATAAGCGCAACATCTATGCGCGAGGTGTTCACTTAGTTGAACGAACGGGAAACCTAAACAAAGACGGACCACTTTGCGACGCGACAGGTATCAGCATCTCATGTGTGCCGATAACGACATCACGGTGGGCGAGCCGCTTCTCATAAAGACACAGTACGAGATGCGAAGACCGTTGTCTAGAACTGAACTGAACTTTTAGCCAAAAAGAAATAAAGTAAGGTTGAAAATGGAAAGTCTTACAAGGGACCAAGCTTCTGTCCCCACCGCACCATCTGTCCATCAACCTGAACGCTTTCCGTCTTCTTCTTTGTCAAGAGATGAGTTACAGTGACAAAGAACTGCCTCTTCCGGCCAAACGCTCTCTTGATATGGGGGATATTGTTTGCTCGGAGGACTGACAAAAAAGGAATAAGGAATAAGCGGTTATCGCCGTCAAGGCATCAACAAGTTAGTAGGAATCGAGTACATACCAGTCACCGTGACCTCAATAGCATGTAGCTGGGATAGACTTCCCTGGGATTCAACGATTTGAGAGCTATTAAAGAACGACTCTTGAGTGAACATTGCTACGAAGGAAAGGATTGACGCACCCTCTTGAGTCTTGCGATGCAGAATGACCCGGGCTGGGGTAGTGGGTCACGATCAAAGAAAACCATGAGTCAATAGCCATCACGCACGAATTCAAAACTATTTGCTGGTGCTCCGAGTCCACATCTTGTGCAGGGGCCATAATGGATGGAAGAATAATGGTTTGGGGGGGGTGAGTGTGGGTGTAGCGTCTGGGCACCACGCGCTGTCCGCACGACTCCGCCCAGCGTCTACGCTGTGGCATATCGGATGATCCCACGACTGTCAAGGGTGCTGTCTAAGCTAGGAACAACAGATAACGTCACGCAGCTGCCATTTTTACACACTAATGTAGCCCAAAACGATCAAGTTGGAAACGTGCGTGTTTTCCCTTGAAAAAGCTGTGATAACCCATCTTGCAATCTCTCATTGATAGCTCCATCAAGCAGATTACAGTACTACTGGCTCGTCAGTAAAACCACAATCTTTCCCCTTTTTCGTCCCTTCTTGGGATTTCTGTAATCGGGCCCTTCTTACAGTAAGTATTGAATAACTGTCAGGGGTCTCTACAGCTTCTCGTTCCATTTCATGGTACATCATAGTTTAGAGCCCTGACCCAAGAGCTTGGCATTTGGCAGCTCTCACCTTTGAGCGCTTTGAGAGGACAGAAAGCAGGACTCACAGTACGTACCACCCGTTGTCTTATGCCGCCTTGTAGTTACTGTATCCATCACCTGCAATGAGCAACATGCGTTCGCCGGATGCGTTGTCCGCGCCTCGACCTGTTTACAGTACGAATCCTTCGTGAGGAGCGCAAAAGAATGTGAAACAAAACAAAATCCGGTGGTACCAAAAAGCAAGGCGCTGTCAAAAGACTTGACGTTGCCTGGGGGTTCCCTCAAACAGGATGATAACAGGTGTCTCGTAGTAAGTTATTGTGCAGAATCTCTTACATGCGACTCGGCACTGCACTCGCGCTCGATGTGGTCATGTGTCATATTTGCCGTGCTTGTCACAGGCATGGGCGCCTCCCGAGCTGATACCACAGTAAGAGGTGGAATTTAGTACTAGCCACTTCGAGCATCCGACAATGGTGTGCATTGAAGTTTCGTGTTGCATATGTAGTTGGGAGAGTGAGATACTGCTTCATTCTATCGTCGTATAACCATCACTCGGCCTGTCACCAACCACACACTGTATGGTATACAACCACTAAACGACACCTCACGCCTCGATTCTGCCCGTAAAACAAAGAGTTTTCCGTCAGTCTACTACCCTGACACCTCCCCATCGCACGTGACGGGAGCAGGCGCTGACGCTGAAGCAGATGCCGAGGGGCGGAAGCAGAGGGGGGAGGCGCCAGAGCTTCTGTCGGCTGCATGGTGTGGAGGTACACCTCGATCAGGGAGCCCTCGAGCGTCCGAAAATCAACAGTGGTGCCGGCACCCTCATGTATGTGACCGGGGCCGACGATGTCAATGGCTGTGTTGTTGGTTGTGAGTTCCTTGTCCTGCTAGAGCGTCTCATGAATGGCGCGCAACCTGTGGCTGATCAGGTCTTCCAAACTGCTTACACACTCGTGCATATACATAACATATTTATATAGACAACGTGAGATAAGGGAGGATACGTACAGTTAGCAGTTGGCAAAGGACTCAAAGTGCTTCTCAAGGTAGGTCTCAGCACTCTCTGGTTGCATGTGTCGACTGAGACAGCAAGGTACTCGGATGCCAGCCTTATTCCTACGTATTCATCTGTGCCTCTGATGCGGTATGGGAATGGAGGGAAGAGGGGGTGAGGGAGAAGTGGGACACGATGCAATGTCGGCGATGGCGGATACGAGGCGGTTGACGGGGACAGCCATTTGAACACCATTTTGGCCCCAAAGGCTGGCTGGCGCATTAAGCTGCTGCATGGTATAGTAAGAAATATGGAAAGACAGCGGGACGGCTTTCGTGTCTGCACTCTTCCCAGTGTGCCCTGATAACTTTGTGAGAGAAGTTGGTGAGGCGCACCTAAGCATATGCACATCGGACATTATGCAATGTCAATGTAGTCGTCAGTGCAGAACATCTTTTGTTGGCAAGGAGCCAGTTCGCCACTCGAGCGCTAGAGGAGAAGCGGAGAGATGGGAGCGGGATATAGGCAAATGAACAAGGGAACTGACGGTGACGCACCTTGAGAGCGAGGAGCATGGAACGCGTATTGGAGTGCAGGCCGACCGCCAGTGCCCTGCTTGATGGCTTTGAGATTATATGTGATTCGGTGTAATCTGCCTTGTGGGGGTGGTGATCAAAGAGTGCGATTACAGTAAGACCCTCGCCCCGCTTCCGTGGCTCATTAGCGCTCATTATGTACTTTAAGTACATGTTACAATAACCCCCTAAGTTTCCATCTTCGTTCGGTATTCATCATGCAAATCTTAGGACCTGATTCGCCCCCGAGTAAACGCCCCTTTTGAATCCTCTTGCTTCTCTCTGCGTGACCGATTTCACTCGGATATCCCCTCTACCCCTGTCACTGAGCATTCACCGGTATGTCGATCGAGTCCTCCCTTTAGCCTCCAACTAAAATACGGAATAATATCATTGTTTCTCCCGGTTTGTCCCCTGGAACAGCTTGGAGAGGCTGACCTGCTTGCACGCACGTTCCGGAACACCTGTCAGGAATGGTCTGGGTTGCTGGTCAGCTTTTCCTATCGTCATTTATAATAACGGTTGGAAGGACTTCTCTACTCCTAACGGCGAAGGCAATTTCGTTGCTGCACTGGAGCACCCCGGTCGTGTACGCCAGGTCAAGCTTACGGTAACAAACTTGCTCTGGAGAAAGATGGCCACTGTATTGCAGAAGCCATTTCCGGCGCTGACTTATCTTTCGATTTTATCCATGGATAGAAATGTACTCGTTCTTATGAGTGGGTTCTTGGGTGTATCCGCCCCACGTTTACAGGGAAATCCGGGTCATCAGTATTCCCACTCCTATGCTATCGACCCTTCTTTCCTCTATATGTGATCTCGTCGAAGTTGTACCCCTTGACATACCCCAGACCGCATACATTTCACCTGCGGCCTTGGTCGCATGTCTGGCCGCATTGTCCAGGCTCGGCTCTCTTCCCATTTGATTCCAATCAAGATTCCAATTGCATGTTTCACGTGCTGATCGAATCCACATGCCTCCAGAGACTTGGGTTATTCTTCCCGCTCTCACCCCCTTATCACCTGGGGGTGAATGCACATTTTTGGAGGACTTTGTTGCCCGAATTGACACCCACGCGACTCGACTCGATCAACACAAAAGTACTCCGATCAGCCTGACTCTCGAGTTCCCCAACTTTCTGACTTCATTAATCGCTCAGATCTCAAGCCATCTCGGTTCAGGCAGGTGGAAATATACTTTGACGATGGCGAGATCTTCTTCTGTTTTTGTCATGAGATCGATTTAGATAAGTTTGATATGGTAATTCACATCTTATCATGCGAAGGGATATACGGGCAGGTTTGGCACATGACTCAAATGCTCAGACAAAGTTCAGTCTTGCTCTCAAATGTGTTCCGTCTGGAGATCAAAGCAGAATCAAATTGGCAACTTAAAGACGACGATTCGCGGAGAGCGTTGTCCATACTTTTGAAGACATAGCCGTGCAGTTGGCCACCCAGGTATTGCTGGCCCTTACCTTACTTTTCTTAGAGGATCAGCCCGCGAGGACAATCAAACTATTCTCCAGTGCTGTGGTCCTCAGTTCAGGGGGTAGGGATAATCCGTACCACTTGTGTGCTCTATTTAGTCTGGTGGTGTACGATACAACACCCTTATACCACGCCCTAATCGCACCGCGGTTACACATAGGAGACATCCATAACACCGTCGACGAAACACAGCATTTATTCGTCGTTTTTCTTGTTGCTCAAAGATTGTCAGTAGCATTCAAGCCCGTCCATGGTAGCGTCATCAACTGAGAATAGAGGGAGACAGTGAAGACAGTTGAACTCGGTCACCAGGCCCGGCGGCCGGAAGTCCGGCAGCGGGACTTGTTTGCCAGTCGACTGCCAACTGTCACTGTCCCCATAACCATGTTCGCATTCAGACCCCCCTCCCTTGTTTTCGGAGCTTCTTTTTGTACTTGTCAGGTGTTCGACACTACGGTAAGTATAGCTGCTTTCCCCGTAATGAGCGGGCGAGCAGGGATGGACGGGTGACTTGTATTTGAACGGATCAATCATTGATTGCGACAGAACTAGAAGTACGTGGCTTTTTTTTTTTTTCTTGACTTCTCCGTAGATCTGTGAACCACCCCATTCCCATAAATACTGCATATTTATGCGACATATTCGCTGCTTTGCCCTTCCAGCGCACATCGGATGGCCGTCTTCTCTCTCCCTCACTGCCCCACTGGCATCGCACGCATCTCACTGATCAGGAGGTCCTCCTGCCGTCCCAGTTGCGCTACTTCGAAAACGACTAGGTGGCATCTACGATGTAGGAAGGGGGGAGGTCGTGATGGGATTCGATGCGAGTCAGTGACTGGGCCGTCGTACGTTCTGACGTGGCTGCGCACGAGCACGAGACAAAGGATCGTGTGAGCTAATGCAGGCGCAGGCGCAAGATTAGGGACGAGCCGCTGTGTTCTTTCGGTCCTGGCCGGTCTAAGGTCAGTGTCTTCTTTCGTCATGCTCGTCATGACGTACTTCGCGTTGAGCTGTCGTCCATCATGCGGCTTAATGGAGTACCATCCCTCGTGGATAATTGTTGATGTGGCTACAAACCCAGGTTATAAGAAACGTTACGGTTGACGGCCTCTTCCCATTTCTAGTGTCCCGTTCGTTAAGAAAGCCCTGAACCATGTCTGGGTGTTGCAGGGGTGCAACCCTTCACCTGGAACGCCGCCAGGACTGATGACCACAGATTGATACCTATGTTGTGCCACTGGGTTCTACTAGCCCCACTCACTGCCTCTACCAATGAGCTTTCGCCGGTATGTCACTTTGTCTGCTATGTTGCTGAACTAATTGACGGAGTACTCTCCAATCAGTCGTCCTTCGAAGGTGGCCGACTGTCCGCTCTCTCTGCCGAGTGATAATGAGATTATATCTCCCGATCTGTCCACTCACACCACCTCAATACCGATAGATGGCCCTTACAAAGGTTTGAAATGGGAGATGGTACTTAACGTGGCCAGAAGAAAATGGAAACAATCCGGACCTGAGGCTAGCGTCTGAGTGTTCACGTGGCGCCTGCAACGAGCGCTCACTCGCGTGACACGGGAGAGTTACAGACACGCGACAACAATCGACTTGCTTCTGGACGACATATTCTTCGAATGGCTTTATCCTGTCTGGTCGCACTTTCTGAGTCCCGCAACTACCCCAGATGGGAAAGGCACAGACCAGTACATGTCTGCTGAAAAATGGCGACAAGTCATATTTGCATCGCAACTCCGTCTCGACCTGCATCTTCTCTGTACATATTGTAGCGAGTAATGAATGTCGGCCCAAGGGAAGTGTAGAAAGTATTAAAGAGAAAGAGAACAGGAAATACGATAGAGACGGGGACGCAACGCGGACGCAGACGGGGTCGTTAACGCAAAGGTAAAGTAAACAAGAAAGACATGTTCGTAATCATTAATCAACCCTAGAGAGTAAATGGATGTGCATAGTAATCGAATAGTAGTTAATCTAATGTTCCGAGCCTAGTGAGGACGCAGTCCTTACAATACGGAACACCTGTCAGGAAGTATCTGGGTTTCTGGCAAGTTTTTCCTATCGTCATTGACTATGGCTATAACAGTGAGAACTTAGAAGCGCCTTTCTTCCGACGACCGAGGACAATGTTTTTGCTGCACTCGAGCAACGTGTGCGCTATGTCAATCTCAGCCTATCGAGCTCACTCTTGGGAAAGCTATTCGGCTTTCGTCGGAAGATGTGAATGGGCCAATCATTCCCGGTGGATTATTAGGTGGATCTACCCCACATTTGGGAAATTATCTTCTTCCGCATCCCTTTCCAGCCTCTCTTTCCTCGGCAAGTGACCTCGTCGAACTTTGACAGCACGGCATACCACCGACTTTCTGTTACTTTTCCCGAGGTCATGGTTGCCTGTCTAACTGCCTTGACTAGGTTCGAAGATCTTTCCATTGGATTCCAATCGCCGACTACCCGTATGATCGCATACGCCTACCTCCCGTAACACGTATTATCATTCCTAATCTTACTTCGACTCGTTTCCAAGGATTTAGCGAGCATTTGGAGGAGCTCGTGGCCCGGATCGATGCTCCTCGGCCCATGGGTTGTATAACCCAATCAACCCGACTTTCAGGTTCCCCAACTCTCCAAGTTTATTGTTCGTCAATCGCTCTAACTCCAAGCTATTCCAGTCCTGGCACACGAAAGTAGATTTGATGATCATGACAACTTCAACATTTTTCATCAATTCGATGTATCGCCAACATTGCAGTCGGCAGTTTGAAGGAACGCGGAAACGCGCGACTCAGCGTTTTGGGAGAAACATCTGAGGGTTGTCTGCTAGTGCTTCGAAGTATAAATACAAGCGAATCATAATTTCTAAAGAGTCAGAGTTAGAGCCGCGGTCGAGCAACTCAGCCAAGAACTGAGCTCGGCTTAGGAGATTCGAGTGTTGCTTGCTGGTCCAACCAGCCCGACGCTCGTACCTGCATGACTGCACTTCCAACACGTAACACAAGTCCCAGCGGGTGCACCGCCTGCAGAGTGTTTCGACAAATTGGGCAAAAGATGTCCTGCCACCGCACGGGGTTCCGTGCCGTCTCTACCGCCTGACAACGAAAAAGTCACCCGGATATCGAGTAATTCAATTCGGAGCGAAGAGTGAAAGAGTGACCACAGATCCGTCCTGTTGTCACGTCGTTCAGCGTACACTACCCTGAACTCTCACAGAGTCCCACGAGAGACCAGGAGGAGAGGAATAGAGAAGGTTATAATCCCGGGGATCCGTTGTCACCCACAAACAAATCTGTGTGCCATGAAACGGTTGAGCAATCGCGAGGACCACCAATTGAATGCAGAAGACGACTCAGACGCACCCAAACCAGTGCCCCACTAACTCCACAATGCAGCACGAAATCCAATCATCCGGCTCTCAGGCCCAGACCAATGAGTGTATGTTATATCTGGGATTGATGGACGGATGGTTCAATTTGGTGAGGATGGCGCTATGTCATAGCATAGTCGACAGGCGGGTCCGACTGTCGTAACGCCCACAAATAGAAGGCTGCTAGAGGCCATCTGGAATAGTCACCGCAGCAATGAAAAGTGGAGACGCTAGACATGCCGGCACAGTTTATAGGGGAGGGAAGAACACAGCCAAACGAGAACACCTTGCGTGCAACTGACCGGGTCCTTCATGTGTACTGCCTCATGCGTTCCTATCTAGCACAACACATTACACTTCGGGCTGCCTAAAGAAATACAACGGATTGTGGTAGCGGTTCTATCTAGGTGTTAATACAAGCGGTCCAACTCCGCCCATGATGTATGAAAGTAGAAGGGTCGATACGGGTTTCATATTTGCTAGTAATCCAGATATTACTTGCGTGGTGAAAGCCTGCCCTATGTATTGGCGGGACCCACATTAAAAGTTCGCCTTTACTACCACATATCCAACCTTCGTCGTTGATGGTGAAGTGGTCAGTAAAGTCGACTTGTCCTGTAGTTTCCGTGTTTCCTGTATAGCATTCAACATACAAATCGATCCACGTCCTGACGAGACAACCGTGACGCACTGACCATCTGGTGAGAATACCACAGACTCGGACTTGCCCAAATCCATGTGTCCAATACGTGGGCCTACCTCTGTCCCCCTCGTAGTGGCTCTCAACATACGAATCGATCCATCGGAACAGCCTAAGACAATGCGCTGGCCATCTGGTGAGAATGCCATGGACTTGATAGGAAATGTGTGTCCAGTGAATGGGTCTGCCTCTGTTTCTCCAGTAGTGACATTCCATACACGAATTCTTCCATTTTGTGAACCTGAGACGATGCGCTGGCCATCCGGCGAGAACGACACAGACAAGACCCATCCGTGTGTCCAGTAAATGGGCCTGCCCCTATCTTTCCCGTAGTGGCGTGCCACACGCGAATGGTTCGATCGTCTGAGCCTGACACAATGCGCTGGCCATCTGGCGAGAATGCCACAGTCCTGACAAAACCAGTATGTCCAGTAAATGGGCCTGCCTCTATCTTTCCCGTAGTGGTGTTCCACACACGAATTCTTCCATCAGAAGAGCCTGAGACAATGCGCCGGCCATCTGGTGAGAATGCCACAGACATGACACTACCAGAAGATAATACCGCCTCTGCCTCGCCAGTCATGGAATTCCACACTCGAATTGTTCCATCGTTCGAGCCTGAAGCGACGCGCTGGCCATCTGGTGAGAATGCCACAGAGAAGACCCAACCCTTGTGTCCAGTAAATGGGCCTGCTTCTGTCTCCCCTGTAGCGGCGTTCCACACACGAATTGTCCGATCATGCGAGCCTGAGACGATGCGCCGGCCATCCGGCGAGAATGCCACAGACCGGACCCAAGTCGTATGTCCAGTAAATGGATCCGCCTCTGTCTCTCCTGTAGTGGCGTTCCACACACGAATTGTCCCATTGGAAGAGCTTGAGGCGATGTGCTGGCCATCTGGCGAGAACGCCACAGACAAAACCCAATCCGTCTGTCCAGTAAATGGGCCTGTCTTGGTCTCTCCAGTAGTGGCGTTCCACATACGGATTGTTCCATCCCGCGAGCCTGAGACGATGCGCCGACCATCTGGCGAGAATGTTACAGACCGGACCAAAGACGTGTGTCCAGTAAACGGGTCTGCCTCCGTCTCTCCCGTTCTGGCGTTCCACAGACGAATTGTTCCATCTTCCAAGCCTGAGATGATGCGCTGGCCATCTGGCGAGAACGCCACAGAAAAGACCGAAGACCCATGTCCAGGGAATGGGCCTGTCTCTATCTCTCCGGTAGTGGTGTTCCACACACAAATAGTTTCATCTCGTGAGCCCGAGACGACGCGCTGGCCATCTGGTGAGAATGCTACAGACAAGACGTAATTGGTGTGCCCAGTAAATGGGCCTGCCTCTGTTTCTCCTGTACTGGCGCTCCACATACGAATTGTTCGATCGTGCGAGCCTGAGACGATGCGCTGACCATCTGGCGAGAATGCCACAGATCTGACCAAATCCTTGTGTCCAGTCAATGGGCCTACCTCCGTCTCTCCCGTGGTGGCGTTCCACACACGAATCGTTCGATCGCGCGAGCCTGAGATGATGCGCTTGCCATCTGGTGAGAATGCTACAGAGGTGACCCAATCCTTGTGTCCAGTAAATGGGCCTGCCTCCGACTCTCCCGTGGTGGCGTTCCGCACACGAATTTTTCGATCGGATGAGCCTGAGACGATACGTTGGCCATCTGGCGAGAATGCCACAGAGAAGACCCGGCCCATCTGATCAGTAAAGGGGCCTGCCTCTGTTTCTCCCGTGATGGCGTTCCACACACGAATTGTTCCATCTCGCGAGCCCGAGACAATGCGCTGACCATCTGGTGAGAGGCCGATGGAAAAGACCTGACCCCCAACGCTTGGAATCACCATCTCCGATGGTGGCCAATGAGACAATCGCCCACGTTCCACGCGTAGCATTCGAAGCAATGAGCTGGAATAGTGGGCTGAGACAAGAGAATGAGTCGGCGCAAAGGGTAGAGCAGAAAGATAGACATGTGGAGCACTCTTTGCCATGGCTGGACCGAAATACCGTACGAATACGGAGGCGTCGTTAACGAACGACCTGAACTTCTCTAGGTCTGTTTGAGAAACCTGCTCCTTTCGTCGCAATTAGCTGCTTGCCTGCCTCATTGGATCAACAATTCTACTCACACATTGACCAGACGCTAGCCACACACTCAGAACCGACAACGCAGGCAAAGCAAGACCCACGTTGCTAGTCACGCTCAGGGCCTCCAACCAAAAGAGGAATTTCTTCTCGAAGAAAGTTCGAAGTCGGACAAACAAATCCATTTTGAAATCAATATGTTCTAAATGACCGTCCCAGAAAAGACAGGAATACAACAGAGCAGGTGGTATGTGTTTACCAACACGGGAGCGAAGGTCTTTAACGTCCTTGTTCGCAAGATATGACGATTCGATATTGCAGATATTGAATCTGAGGTCGTTGAACAGTATACCGAGGCAGGAATGAGCCAATTGGCGGTGAGAATCACGAAGGCTAACACAGTAATCACCGCTCTTCTCTTTATTTGTGAGGAAATCGCGGAATGACGTATGAAGAGGAACAATGGGGAGGCTTTCATCAGATGAATTGACATTACTCAACAACGAGCCAAGGCGACGGAGCAAAGTAACAATGGCACCACCGTCGTCATCGTCGTCGCCGTCATCGTAGGGGGCATATTGTCGCAGAGTAGTTAGGGAGCGGATAGTGAGGGGTTCAAATGCAGTAATGAGCTGTCCCACGACAGTGCGGAATAGAACCCGTGCTTCTTGGTCTGTGACGTATCCTTCAAGGACTTCTTTGTACAGCTCATCCAAAGGGTCTTGTCCATCGCGAATTACACTGGGTTTTAGAAGGTGGCTTATAACCTTTTTCTTGCTATAACCAAACCGCCCGGGAGGATCTAGGATGAACTGACTGGCGACCGCTGCCCACTGAAACAATCCCTCTGCCTTTATTGCCAGTGCATCGCCGTGATTTCTGAACTCGTCCAAAGGAAGCGTCTCTCGAAGATAGGCGAAAATATCGTCGTCCGTTTTAGCAGCCAGCTCAGAATCATCCATATGTTTGATGCTGACTGATGGCGCTCCAACAAGTGCAGACTCGATGCCGTCCTCTGGTCTTGAGGTGATGAACACGCGAAAGTTCGATGGGAGTCTGATCAGATTTTTAGCGAGGAATGTGTGCAATCCGATTCTACCAGTCGCATCCCCACTCTCGTCTAGGGCATCGATTACGACAAGAATCGGACCGACGATGTGCAGACCTTTAAGCGGTTCCAGGATAAGGGATTCGAACAAGGTGCCGTAGTCACGGGTGCCAGCTCGAAGAGAGGAGTTGCCCTTTACGACCCTTCCAAGCGCGGTTTTAAATGAAGGATAGCGGTCGGATAGATCGCGAGCAAGAGTCGTGAAGAGCTGGTAAGGCTTGGAATTCTTGCGCAGAAAGATAAATGATGACGTAAGGCGATGTATTTTATCGAAGCGATGCGCGATCTCATGGGCAATAGATGACTTTCCCGTGCCCGCTTGCCCGAAAAGAACCAGAGTACGCTCAGAAGAGGGATTGTTCACCCAATCGACAATGAAGTCCAGGAAGGTCGTCCGCGTTCCCGGAAGGCAGCCCTTGTCGGGTGTGAAACGCGAACCTGTTCCATATGGGATTTCTCTGATATTTGCGACTAGTTCTATCACGATCGTCAGATCGATAAACCACCAAACTGACAAGCCAACAGACTACGTACCGGGGTCTAAGACCTGGCTCGACACCCACTCAAGGTGAGTGGATATCCAGTCGACCTTAGCTGAAACTATTCCCATGTCGTCCAGAATCTGGAACGCGGTTATCCCTATAGTGACGATACTCTGATCTAAGAAAGCCCTTCGATGCTCAACAAGGGCGGCGGACAGGTCCTCAATTTCCTTGTTGGCTCTACCGCCCATATTCTTCAACGTCCGCTTCCCTGAAATTCGCGCGTTTACGCCGGCCGATGGAGTAGATGAAGAAAGCTTACAGAATTGCGAGTCCTTTGCATACGACCGGATAAAGTCACTGCAACTACAGATGTCTTGGAGCATGAGAATAAGAATTCGGGCCTGCTTCGAGTCGGGCTTGATTGATTTCAAAGTGTCTTCGTGCTGCGTGAAATCAAACGCGTCGTGCATGGCGTTAAGCAGAGTTGTTATATTGCCGTCGCGTTGATATTGATCTAGGAGTGTCTGGTACCCAAATAAACATCGGTTAAGTGTACCCTTCCGACAATAAGGCAAACAGAAGCACCTCGGGTATGACCGAAACCAAGTCATATGCCATCTTTGCAAACGGATGGAGCTGAGAGCGAAAGTCGGCTCAATCGAGGAGAGGCAAAATGGACATTGCACGCACTTCCGCAACTGGCCTAACAGTGTCCATCACCCGCTTGATTCTACTAATGGCCTCTTCCCAGGTCTTAGCCCGGTCAATCGACTCCTTAGCTTCGTCGGCGCAACGGAGAGCAATCAGAGCCTCATTGGTAGGCGACATCTCTGCCTGGTCATCTGGCATGGAAGTGCCAGTCTCCACGGAAAGAGGACCTGGCGAGAGTAAAGGGAGTTCGGTGACGGTGGGTCGAATGGGTCCCCCAGAGTCTGGTGCCATGGAGGGCTTACCAGCCTCTTCTGCGGGAGTGTCGTCTCCTCTGGTCGGTATTTCGGGGTTGTTGTCGAGAATGACCGGAAGGGGCGTGTTCGCCGACACAGTGAATGTCAAGTAGAGCGTGACCGGGTGCGTCGACTGTCCGGCATCCCCATCGCCATTACTGAGGACAAGAGCAACTTCTACGCGCGAGATGTTCAGTTAGTCGAATGAACGGGAAATCTAAACAAGACGGACCGCTTTGAGACGCGACAGGTATTGATATATCCTGTGTTCCGATAACGACATTGCGGTGTGCGATCCGCTTCTCATACAGACACAGTATAAGATGCGAAGGCAGTTGTGTAGAACTGAACCGAACTTTTAGCCAAAAAAAAGTAAGATTGAAAAAGAAAAGTCTTACAAGGGACCAAGCCTCTGTCCCCACCGCACCATCTGTCCGTCAATCTGAGCGCTTTCCGTCTTCTTCGTTGTCAAAAGATGGGTTAAAGTGACAAAGAACCGCCTCTTCCGGCCAAACGTTCTCTTGATATGGGGAATATTGTTTGCTCGGAGGACTAACAAAGAGAACAATCATGATGTAGTTATCAAGGCATCAACGAGTTAAGGATCAAGTACATACTAGTCACCTCCACATGGAGCCGGGATCGGCTTTCACGCGGTTCAACGATTTGGGTGCTGTCCAAGAACGGTTTTTGAGTGATCACCGTTACACAAAAGAAGGGATTGACGCACCCTATTGAGGTTTGCGGTGCCGATGGACTGGGGTAGTGGGTCACAATCAAAGAAAACAACGAATCAATGCCAGTGGCCACCACGCACGAATTCAAAAATATTTGCTGAAGCTCCGGGTCCACATCTTGTGCAAGGGCCATAATGGATGGAAGAGTAATGTTCTGGGGGGTGAGTGTGGGTGTAGCGTCTGGGTAACCACGCGGTGTGCGCACGACACCACCCAGCGCTGACGCTGTGGCACTTCGAATGATCCCGCGACGGTCAAGGACGTTGCCTAAGCTGAGAGCAGATAACGATATGCATGTAGCCCAAAACGATCAAGCTAGAGACGTGCGTGTTTTCCTTTGAAAAAGCCGTGGTAACGCATCATATTGTAAGCCCCCGTTGATGTACGTAGACCAGATTACAGTACTACTGACCCAAGTACTGACCCGTCAGTAAAATCACAACCCTCCCCTTTTTTCGTCCATCTGGCGACTTCTGTAATCGGGCCTTACCTAGCTATTGAATATTGAATAACTGTCAATTCTAGCCGTTCCATGCTGATGGTACGTCATAGTATGGAGCCCTGACCCGAGAGCTTGGCTTTCGGCGGCTTTCACCTTTGAGCGCTCGGAGCGTCCACCAAATGATTGAAGGCAGGACTCACAGTAAGTTACTGTACCACTGGCACTCGTCATCTCGTGCTACCTTGCAGGTACTGTATCACCTGCAAGCGACATGGGTTCGCCACATGCGTCGTCCCTTCCTCGACCTGTATACAGTGCGAATCCTTCGCGAGGAGCACAAAAGAAGGCGAAACAAAAAGAAGAATTGGACCAAGCAACACAGATCAAAAAACAAGGCGATGTCAAGCCCCAAAAGATTTGAAGTTTATCTTCGAACGGGATAATAACGGGTGTCTCGTACTGTAATATTATCTCTCGCCCTCAACTCTGCACTGCACTTGCGCCTCATGTGGTTATTTGGCGTGTTTGCCGCGCTCGTGGTTAAGGCGGCCGTGCAACGCTTCTTGCTGCGCTTGTCGCGGGCGTGGGCGCCTCCCGAGCCGATACCACGGATACCACGGCAAGAGGTGGAGTTTGGCACAACCACTTCGAGAATCCGACGGTGGTATGCGGTGAAGTTTCGTGTTGTCATATATATGCTGTGGTTAGGAAGGGATACTGCATCGCTCCGTCGTCGTATAACTATCACTCGGTCTACGTACCCTGTATGATATAGAACCGCTAACTGACACCACGCGCCTCGATTTTGCCCGCAAAACAAAGACTTTTCTGTCGGTCAACTACTCCGACATCTGCGGCGATTCTGAACGTCCTCGTCGCCTATGGGGGGAGCAGGCGCTGACGCCGAGGCGGACACTGAGCGGGCAGAAGCAGAGGGGAGGGGCGCCGGAGCTTCTTTCGGCTACATGGTGTGGAGCTACACCTCGATCAAGGAGCCCCTCGAGCGTCTAAATATTAACAATTAATCAACAGTAATGCCGGCGCTTGTCCAGCTAGAGCGTCTCCCGAAGGGAGTGCAACCTAGCGGATCAGGTTTTCCAAACTGCCTAACTTACACACGTATTTATACCGTATAGACAACAAGGTACAAGGGTGGATACGCGAAGGACTCGAAGTGCTTCTTGAGGTAGGTCTCGGCACACTCTGGCTGTACGCGTCTATCGAGACGGTCAAGTACTCGGACGCCGGTCGTATTCCTGCGTATTCGCTTGGGCCTCTGATGCAGCGTGGGAATGGAGGTAAGAGGGGGAGAGGGAGAAGCTGCACGCGGTGCAACGATGCACTGTCGGCGATGGCAGATTCGAGGTGGTCGACGGGGACGGGCCGGTTGAACACCATCTTGAGCCCCAAGGCTTGCTGACACATGAAGTTACGTGTAGCATAATAACAAACAGGGAAAGAGGGCGGGACGGCGTTCGTGTCTGCACTCTTACCTGTGCACCCTGATAATTTTGAGAGGAGTTGGAGACGCACCTGTGAACAAGCACATCGAACGTTAGGCGATCCCAACGAGGTTGTCGGTGTGGAACATCTTTTGTTGGTACGAGGCCGGCTCGCCGCTCGAGCGCTAGAGGAGCAGGGGAGAGGGGGCGCCAGCGTGTAGCTAAACGAGCACAGGAAATGAAGGTGGTGACGCACCTTGAGAGCGAGGAGAAGGGCATGCGTTTTGGAGCGCAGGCTTGACGGCTTCAAGCGCATATTTCATTGTAATCTGCCTTCTGAGAAGACGGTGTTGTCCGGGTCGTAGGTGTGAGTCGCAGGTGTTTCCAACCCATCGTGTCTAAGGCGTACGGACTGTGCGAGTACTGTACTGTATTACAGTACGACCGCCAGTCAGTTGAAAGGATCACGTGTCCTGGCTCATTTCGTACTTGGTTACGTACTAGGTGTCGACTGAAACCTTGCCTCATGAGGAGAGCACATGGTCGAGACAACAAGGTTCCGAAAGTTGGGGCATAGTTCGCCATTCAGGCAGGGACGAGGTTACTGTAAAAATCTATTGATTAATAAACATCATACCAAGCACCGACTCGGAGCGTCGTGCCCGCACCGTAGGAAAGAAATCAGGCAAATGGAAAGGGGGAGAGTTGACAATTTGATTAGGAAAACGATGTGCGATAATGTCAGGAAGCCCATGTGGTGTAGTTACGCAGACAGTTGTTTTCAATGCAAGGTGGGAAAGCGTACAGCGCTACCATTTCCGGCATTTCTTTCTTCAGACGAGGCGGGGCAGTTTTGTAAGCACTAAACTTCGTTATTGACATTTGCAAAGGGAGGGGGAGTGCACGCATTACCGTGTGAGCAGTGGTTAGAAAAGCGATAGTTAGAACAAGGAAGGAGGACGCACGTTTGCGAAATGGAATCGTAAAGGGTGAAGCCGGTCGAGCGCGCAGGCCGGAGCTGGTGAAGGGAATGGATCGTACGTGCTCGCAGAGTAATTTAATTTGGTGGGAGTTTCAGAGTGAGTTGTCGCGATGCGACTCAGGGAAGGAGACACTTCGGAGATAAGTGTGGGACCGTGAACGTGGCGAAGGTGGGTGAGGTGGTGTCGAAGTAGGCCCGGGGTCAGGGGACGCAGGACTGGGATAGCCGGGCATAATGGGCAACGGGAGCATCGGCGGCTTGGTTGATAATGGAGTGGGAGGTATGGGAAGTGAACGTGAGTGTATACTCGGAGTTAGTGATGCAGTAGTACGACGCGAAGGGACAGAGACCATGCTTATAAAAGAGTATTGGTCCTGTGGGGAAGTATACGGGGAGATAGGCAGTGGTGAAGAGTGGTGGTAGTTCGTCTTGTGAGACTCTTCTGTAATACGCGTGACGACGTCAAAGGCGGTCCGCAAGCATAGGAGTACCCTTGAGAAGACGGTAAAGTTGGCAGTTCGTGAGTCCTTCGATTCGGATGCCGGGAAGATAAGGCATAGAGGAAAACGACAGCGACGACCCCGAATCTATCGCATATACCCCTTGTCCGGACGTATATGCTACATGTTGCACCACCGCTGAGGGATTATCGGCGTGGGACGACAAACGGCTCGCTCGGGACGAGGCCTCACTTGCTGGGCCATCAATGTTCTCCGCATAGCGTGAACGATTGTCGTCCTTAGCGCGAGCTGGTGTGCTCCACTGCCATCGATCGATCGCCAGAGTGGCCTCTGCAATGTGCAGGAGGGCTGATGCGTCCGGGGTTCCAGATAAGAGGGAGCTAGAAGAAGGGAGGGCATTTGAAGATAATAAGCCCGAGGACATGTCGGAAGAAGGGTTCCCATTATCCAGGAAATAATCTGATGGGCTAGTAAGCGTCACGTTCATCACCCTCACTAGGTGTGACCAGTAGCATAGCTGTCACCAGCAAAAAATTCTAATAGACCGAGGGGAGGGCCGTTGCGCACGCGCTGGGGCTTATTGGAGCCCAGCCGAAAAAGTGGGTCCAGGATTTTTAATTGTGGGGGTGCTCATCACATGGTCGGTTCTCAAGATAGCCATGGGGACCCTGACGGTTTCTGTGGTACACTATAGAGAGAGCGATGTGAAGATTGATGTATGTGTACCTTCCGATCACGTACAGCGTAAGTACCTCTGAGCGTTTCCGTCTCAAGCTCTGCTGATGGTGGGGGATGTAGAATTTGCGGTAGCTAGGATGATGCGAGATAGTTGAATTAGTTGTATCGTGTGGCAGAACAGGGAAGACTCGCCTTGAGTGAGAGCCATAGGAATGAATTCGTCCGCGAGCTTCCAATGGCCCTTGCCAATTACAAACTCGATACCAGTGAGGCCCTTGTTTTTTACAGAACATCGATTTCTGAAAAGTTTATGGCCAGCACACCAAGAAGCGTTTGACGAAGCCTTCGGATCAGACCTGCAAACTTTATTGATATTGGTCATCTGTATCGACATAAATATTCTCAGATGAACCTGTGTGAACGACGATCTAGAACGACGGGGACAATAGATGAGAAACCATCGTAGATCAGTTGATGACTGTGAGGAAGTGGCAAGGTCTGGCGATTTGAAGCAACGAAGTACAGATGGTGTTGAGGACGCGGATGACATTAACGGCCAGTAAAGTAAAGGAGCCTGAGAGTGTGAAAGAGGTGCCAGCCTGGAACCGTGCATTGTTGTCCCACGTTGGTAGAGAAGCTTGACCGTCGCAACAAAAGACGAATCGAGAAAGAAGGAAGGAAAGGAAAAGAAGAAGGAAAAAGAAAAAGAAATAGTGAGCGCGGATGCCAGTGAACTGAAGCTGCGAGTGTGTGTTACTTATTCGGATCAACAGGAGGGCAGCGGAGAGGCGCGTATTTACCCATGTTTGGACTGGCAGACATTAGGTAATTCTCACCTGCCAAAGACCGATGACCTCTCCTCTCGTTTGTTCCGTCTTCTTTTTTTTTTTTTTTTGGAAGGCGCTCTATTTGGAATCCACAACTAGTTAAAGTATATAGTTTCTGTATCTAGGTGTTAGGCAGCAGGAGATTGTAGGTATCAGCCCTACCTAACACGTGAGAGCTGGGCCGGGCCCAGGTGTGAGGGAAAATATGAATTAAAGTACACCCCTGGTTATTGGGGTAGTGTGGGACTC
>WTXK01000277.1:0-61987 GCA_025769895.1 Lactarius psammicola
GCTTCCCTAAAAATCACACGTTTACACTGGCCAATATGGAGTGATGGAGACAGCTTACAGAATTGTGAGTCCTTTGCATACGATTGAATAAGGTCACCGCAATTACAGACATCCTGTAGCATGAGAGTCAGAATTTCGGCTTGCTTTGAGTCGGGCTTGATAGATATGGATTTCAAAGTGTCTTCGTGATTCGCGAAATCAAACGCGTCGTGCATAGCTTCAACTAGGGTTAGCACGTTGTCATCACGTTGATACTGTTCCAGAAGTGTCTGGCACCCGAATAGACATAGCGTGAGTGTTTCCCTTCCGACAATAAAGCAAACGGATGCACCTCGGGAATGACTGAAACCAAGTCATATGCCATCTTCGCAAATGGATGGAGCTGAGAGCAAAAGTCGGCCCAATCGAAGAGAGGAAAAATGGATACCGCACGCACTTCCGCAATTGGGCTAACGGTGTCCATCACCCATTTGATTCTACTAATAATTCCTTTCCATGTATTGGCTCGGTTAATCGGTTTTCTTAGCTTCGTCGGCGCAACGGAGAGCAATCCGAGCCTTCTCGCTAGGCGACATCTCTGCCTGGCCATCTGGCATAGTAGTTCCAGTCCCGGTTGGAAGGGTGTCTGGCGAGGGTAAAAGAGGTTCGGGGGTGGTGGATTGACTGGGTCCGGAGTCCAGGACTACACAGGGCTTAGTAGCTTCTTCTGCGGGAGTGTCGTCTCCTTTGGTCGATATTTCGGGAGAGTTGTCGGGAATGATCGAAGGGGGTATGTTCCCTGACACAGTGATCGTCAAGTAAAGCGTGACCTGCGTCGACTGTCCAGCATCTACATCGCCATTATTGAGAACAACAGCAACATCTGTACGCGAGGCGTTCAGTTAGTTGAACGAACAAGAAGTCCTAACAAGACGAACCGCTTTGGGATGCGACGGGTATTCGTATCTCACACGTTCCGATAGCGACGTCACGGTGTGTGCGCCGCTTTTCATAAAGACACAGTGTAAGATGCGAGGACCGTTGTGTAGAACTGAATTGAACTTTTAGCCTAAATAAAAGTTCGAAAAAGGAAAGTCCTACAAAGCACCAAGCGTCTGGTTCCAGTGCACCGTCTGTCCATTAATCTGAACGCTTTCCGTCTTCTTCACTGTCAGAAGATTGATTGCAGTGACAAAGAACCGCCTCTTCCAGCCGAACCGTCTCTTGATATGAGGAATATTTTGCGCTCGGAGGACTAACAAAGAGAATAGACAGTTATCAAGGGATCAGCGAGTTAGAAATTAAGTACATACCGGTCACCTCAACACGTAGCTGGGATCGGCTTCCCTGCGATTCGGAAATTTGAATGCTGTCCGAGGACGGTTCATGATCAAGCGTCATTGTACAAAAGGAGGGATTGACGCACCCTCTGTTTTGCAATGCTAAGGGTTCCAGACTAGAGTAGTGGGTCACCAAGAAAGTCACGGGTTAATGACCATCTACGCACGAATTCAAGGACATTTCCCGGTGCTCATATTGTGCAGCGGCCATACTAGATAGAATAGTGTTATGGGTGTTACAGTAAAGTGAGCGTTCGGTTGAGAACAAAAGGCTGTTCTTATCAACCCTATTCCGAATGACCCCACGACTGTCACGGGCAAGGACCTTCTATACAGTGAATGCCAGTGTTCACACGTTCACAACTTTGAGCTTATCACCTGGGACATAACTTACAGTAGAATCCTATCTCGGTCCATCAGCGCTACGTCAGCCATCGACAAGCTGTCTCTGAATCGTGAAGTCGAAAGCGCCCCAAATCAACTCGAACTTAGGCCTTCCGAAATCCGCTGAGGTGCTTGAGACAATGAGAGCTAAGACCTTTTGTCAAGACCACCCCAACCAGATGTAGTATAAGAGGGCCTGCCTAATCATGCTGTCAATATGTCCCGTATGCCCCTGTAACGAGCTAACAAACCACCAAGACCAAAAAACCCTTGTCTGGTGGGTACTCAAGTGTTCACGGCAGGAACTGCTGTTGAGACTGGTTCTGACTCTAAAAGACACACCGAATCCGTCACCATGGGCTAAGAGTATGTTTTGCGTCCACTAACAATTGAACTCGCCCACTGTACCCGGCTCCTCTGTTTTCTCATGACTCGTCATCCTCTTTGATTATTAAGCCAAAGTCGTTCCCCACCTTTTCTTACTCTCACTGCAACCGACAGAGGCTTGACTTTGACTATGACCACCACAGCTAACTTCACGAGTATCCCGACCCTCAACTACGACCTACTCCCCTCGCCGGACACCCGCGCCGCCTTCATCCAACAGCTGCAGAACGCCCTCATCAACGTCGGTTTCCTCTACCTCGAGCACCCGCCGATACCCGCCGCCCTCTTCGATGAGGTTACTGCGTACCTGCCACGTTTCTTCGCGCTGCCACAGGAGCGCAAGGACGCGCTCCGGATGGCCAACTCGCCCCAGTTCCTCGGCTACTCTCACACCGGCGCCGAGCGCACCAGGGGCATCGCGGACCAGCGCGAGTAGTTCGACCTTGCGACGCCACTCGAGAATGGAAATGGTCACTGGACGCCCGGCGAGCCCGAGTACTTGTATCTGTGGGGTCCATCCGCAGGTGAGTTCTTATATCTCATTGCTTATGGCCCGCATGCCCTTGCGCTTGCATGCCCGCTCGGGTGTTTTTTTCGGTTGGAACTTAGGAGCGAGATTATAGAAAGATAACGTGTTTGGGCTGATGTATGTTATCGGATGTTGATCGATGGTCTCCCTGCCTCCCTGCCTCCCCGCCCGCGCCGAACGTGTAGTGGCCGGAAGAAGAGAGATTGCCAGGGTTCAAGACCACGTCCATGCGGTACTTGGCGGCCGTCGAGAGTCTGAGCTACGAGTTTATAGGGCTCCTGGCGCCGGACGGGCTCGCACGGTGTTTCGATGCGCGAGAGCGCTTGCAACACCGCGCAAAGGTACAGTACGCCACGCCCACATGACGCAGCGGCTCGGCAGGGAGGCTGATCACTCGCTTGCTCGCTTCGTTTGCCAGATCGTCAAGTACAGGACCCGAGACGCGGTCGCGTCTGAGCAGGGCGTGGGCCCCACTTTGACGCCGGTTTCCTGACTCTCGTAAGCCCGCCTCTTTTTAATCGGTACCTGCTTTCTTTTTCCCCATTCGCTTTGGCTTTGTCGCCATTCCCCCCTTTCTCACAAGGGCCCATACACACATATTGATTTGTTGCGTCACGAGACAATCAATTGCGATTCATTTTAGCTCAAATCAATAAAATATGAACTATAATCGTTTCCTTGTAATTTTGTACTTGTATGTAGCTGCTGCAAGCGTCGGATCATCCCGGTCTGCAGGTCCAGACTTTGTCTGACCAATGGATCGACATGCCCCCACGTCCGTACATGTTCGTCGTTCACTTGCTTGATCACTTTCGACGTTGGCCGACGCCGCACTCCGTAGGTCACGGGTGTTGGGACGCCCAACTTCGAATAGTTGCAGTCTATAGCTAGTAATTGAGTAGTAGAGCCTACACGCCCCAAACCCAATAAAGTAAATGATCATGGAACTAGTTACAGACATATGCCATTGCGTATGTACTTGGCAAAATCTGAGAGTAGTTATGCAATAGAAAAAGTGGAGAGGCTAGCTGATTTGTGATCACAGCGAAACCACTTAATGTCCGGAGCTCAGAGACAAGTCATTCTAGCCGCTAACACCAGGGGACGATCGCCTCTGTCCCAAGGACTTTGCGTCAGCTCGGTCCAACGACGGGGAAGAGTCCAACCACTCCGCCCGCTCGGTCCGCTGGCTCACTCATAGGGAAGAGGAGCGTGGGGTAGACCAGGAAGAGAGGGTCTAGGAAGGCGTGCCCAAGTACCTGCCATCGACCAGGCTACGATGTGATGACGTGAGCGAGTACATGTCCTCATACCGACCAGAGTACAGCTTGTCGGACTCTCCGTATGGTACATCTGTCAGGCAAATCGGAGGTAGTGGCTGGTCTTCATTGGCAGAGCTCGTGTGGGCATCTTTCAAATTCAGTACTTCTCTTACTGTTCGGCGGCGCAAGCGAAGGGCTAATCGGGTACTAAACGGCGAGGAGACCACTATTGTATGGTATCGAGTATGAGATATGGGCACGCAAGTATGCCAGATACCAGGCTGTTGTGGACAGCATTCGCCTCCTGATTATCCTGGTGTTTCTGTAGGGGGATCGCAAACACCATAGAATTCCGAGCACACTCACTGTAGCCCAGAACGAGAAAAAACCTTGGAAAAAACCCATCCCCTTCCCTCTGAGATAGCGTAGATAAGCGTTTGCCCAAACCAGTCGCCCTGGGTGGCAAATGCCTGAGAACACGATGTGACAATTATCACTTGTCAAAATCAGAGGAGACACGCTCTTGCACGAAGATTGAATGGAGATTGAAAACAAAATAAATATTGAGACCCGTAGGTCTACCACTCTGAAACAGCGTGTCATCCTTGTGCAGGGGCCATGCTAATCTTCTCTGTATCGTTCCAATTTTTTCGTATGCATCCCCGAAGGGAGCAATGAACTCTCTACCTTCCTCGTGGACCCGAAAGGAACTATGAGTTTTGTTCAGAGCACGGGTGATTGTCTCGCGAGACGCAACGCTCCGGATCACGTGCTGCCTTTTTATCTTTTAAAAAAATTCTGAATTTATATTCCGCACCTTTTATATGCTGGCAATGGTATCGTACAAGGGTTCCTTGTATATACTGTACCAACACGGCAACATCCTGGGGAGGCCAAAGACTATATTCGACTTGGTTCGGGGATATGAAACGGACTCGGAAGACCTTGCGGAAGACCCTTCCGGTATAGACGGACCGCGATAACCCGTCCGTATCCCATAGCGGCACCTCCCAACCTGGCGACAAGCTCCCGTACAAGTTCTCCCGCAACACCAGATGGTTTTTTCGAAGAAACGATAGAGTTGCTCACAAATCTCAACTTTATTATCAGATACGGCCCAGGGCGAGCCAGTGCTCAAGGCGCAACGCGCTCATGACGCGCTTCATTCTGCAAAATAGCGAAGGTGCGTTACATGTCGGTGCTCGTGGCAGAAAATCATACGAATATCTAGACAGATAGCATTTCCGATATGTGGAACTTGCGGATTAATAATGCCCCGCCAATTTGTACGCCTTGAATGCGCCACCTCCGGCTGCTAGCAAGACGAGCATATTCTGGAGCACCTGAAGGATGAGGGTCATGGGTTATATGCGTCCTCCTATGCATCCCAGTATCAGGTGGTGATATGTAGCTCGGTATCGTATATTGCAAAGAGCTTCAGAACGTGATCTATGATCCCACATTGGACAACATGTATCAACAAGACATTCCGACGATCGAGGAGCGAGAGATAAGCTTCTAGCTCATCTCTTTTTTCGACAACAATTGTCATAAGGTCCAGACGAGAAGCGTTCCTACCAACCCTGGAAGCCTGGGGAGAAAGGCATCGCCGCGCTTGAAAACACCGCCGCACTTCTCTGCCAGTGCCAGCGTGGTCTTCTCAATCAGGGCCAAATGTGCTTCCTGAAAGCCACTCGCCAGGCGCTCCTGCACAACCCCCTGTTGCGAAACAACTTCCTCGGAGAAAAGCATAACCCGAGGTGGTGCAAAAACAAGGAGGATTGCACCTGCTGCTAGCTCGATCGGTTGTTCGCCACCACCGGCATTCGGACCTACTGCGCCGCTGTTGGCCGGGTATGCCTAGCAAGACGCTCACGAATGTTTGATCGCACCACGCGAGGAATTCCTAGGCAGACTGTTCTAGGATCGTCCCATTGAAAATTGCTGAGACAGCATTCTGAAGGTCAGTATAAAACGTATTGATAGTGTTGTTAAGAGTAGTCGTAGTCCCACTAACCCGTTTGAATAACCCGTCGTTGACCGTCGACTGTATGCCGCTGATATGTTTGATGCGGTCGCCGTTCGCGTGCAACACCGACTGGAAGTTGTGGTACAGCACAAAGCTGACGTCAGCACCAGTATCGGCTTTTTCCCATGCTCGTCCATCGTTGTGTTGATGTTACAGTATGCGGCTACACGTTGTCGTTACTACTCGAGAGCGTGACTGTACGCGCAGGCGCTGGCCATACAGAAACCGATCACATACAACCGTGTGGAACAAGGCAGGAAGAAAGAGGAATGCGAATCATAATGTACAGGCAAGGTACAAGTATACGTACTCGTGATACACTTTGTTATAGGTTACAGTAATTTGCAATGCTCCGCGTTAATCTGTGAGGGTGTCGGAGTGGGTTCAAGGAATCCGGAGTCAATCCACCCATTCAATTTCTTCGGGATCAAACTTGGCCTTTGGTTTGTAAGCCTTACCTCCCAACTTAGACTTCTCAGCGTTCATCCTCAATTCCACAGAACGATGTACCAAAATCTTTTCGCCCTCACGAATTGGTTTCATAATTTTACGCGGCCGACCAAAGTTCACCCTGCGAAAATGAATAGTGTCGGTCACGAGGGGCATCAGTGAAGTACATACGACCAGTGGTGTCCCCGCAGAGCCCTCAAGTTCTCCAGACCGTGTACACGATGTCGTAAAGGTAGGACCTCAGGGAGCCACCAGATCTTCCATATTTTCAACTGGTCATATATTGGGCTCAGGGCGTCTTTCAGCTCATGTTCTGTCTTGAACGCGGAACTGCTTGTCATAGCGGCCATTTCTTTGGACATTGTGGGCAGTTCTGACACGTTGGCTTTGGAGTCAAGCGTCCCTTCGATGTCGGTATCCTTGACGAAGTCTTGACGTAGCCACTCATTCTCCTGTTCCGTCGAGAACGCAGAATGCGGCGGACTCGGAACGACAGTAACATCAGTTGCAAGCCTCTGAGGGCGCGCGCGTTCGACGGTAAATTGTCCGCCAGGGAGTGAAGTCAGCGTTTTCTGGTCCATGCCGATCCTTTTTAGGGCATCCTTGCGAAACCGAATACCGGTTCCGGTACGGAAGCACTCGAGGATCATCCAGCGCAGCGAAATTCTGGCGAGGCTATTCTCCGTACTATTTGGAACTGACCCTCCGCCGACGTCTGCGTATACACAATGTCAGGGTAATGCGGCCACCAAAAAAAATTGACGAAAATAAAAACCAGCGTGACAACCAGCGAACCAAACTTCGCGAACATCGGTTTGCGGGCGCTCCTCGTCGTCGTAGTGGTCTCTAGTTCTTCGGTGCCAATAGTTCATCCGGAACGTCGCGCGCCGCTCGTCAAGTGCAAGAGCATGACGGAAAAAGCGCACGGTGGTATTGGATGCCGTGAGTGGGAGCTCGCGCGGGATAAAGCCGACAGAGCAGACCGTATCCCTACATGGCGCATCATAGTTTGTTATATTTCTCTGTGAGCAGAGAACGAAACATGTACCAGACGCCAAGAAATTCTACTCCGACATCCATCGAAAAGGCTTCTTTGAACTGCTTGCTCTGCTTCCATCCATCTTTATCGTCACGTGTGTACATTCGATAAGCGAAGGGGACCTGTTGGCTATTTCCTGCTGGAAGCAAGCCGACCTATGGCTAAAGTCAGGCCAAGTCCAAGCTGAGTTCGTCTACCCTGTTGACCTTGTGTATCATGCCCGCCAACGCTCGTGCGGTGTATGCGCCACGTGAGAAACCGAAGATACATATCTTATCGCTTGTATGATCTGGTGATAGGATGAGTCTCCTTCCTCCGTGAGGGGGGTTGTTTTTCAATGAGCGTACAGTTTTCCATCAAGAATTCGTAGCCGCCTGCGGAGAGCAGTAGGTAAATTCAAAGAGCACCCGCATCAATTAGCAGCAGGACGTTCCCATAATGTGTGCGTCAAGGTGATTTGCGACGGCCAAATTGACGTATTTTTGGAAAGCTGCTCGGATCGGTGTTACGACTTGAGGGGTAGTAAACGTCCCGACGCCAGACTGGAGAGGCGTTCGAGTTACTGTGCGGCCTCTGTGGTATCAAAGCATGGAGGACGTCAGACGGACCTGGTAGTAGACCATCTGCTGGTCCTTATCGCCTTTCTCCAGGGTAGAGCAAAACCGTACGACATTCGTGTTCTACGAGTGGTGGTCCCCAATAAGCAAGAGAGAGATGGAGAGACAGCCGAATTTATACCGTGACGTACATCCGCGTCGAATTGATCGCCAGTTCCATCAAAGCACAATACGATAGTACGTGGCTGGAGGGTAAATGGGCGGTTGTTGCCTCGGGAAATCATGCCGCTTGATGGAGTCGGTTCGCTTGCACGGCCTGAGTATAGCATCTGGGGGAAGAGATCAAGAATACCAAAAGTCCAGAAGAGGTCAGAGAAGGAAGAAGGAATGCAAACTCGGGAGCGCCACTGCCCCCGTTATATGCGCGAACTTAGGAAATCCGGAGACTCGATCGGCCCAATGCGCGTGCTATAAAAATGCCAGACACCAAACGCGTGATGGAAAGTGGAACCGAAAGAGTAGCTGTCATAACACCATGGGCAGGCGTATCAGAGCATCCGTTGTTGGACTGCGCGCTTGATATCCAATGGCTGGCCCTCACCGGGCATCCCAGTATTGGCTGTTCAAGGTTATACGCCCCAGGGCATTTAGCAGCCTACATCACACCAGAGGATCAATGGGGACGCGGCGACTGTTAAAATCAGTTAGCTACGTTAGGTATACGATAAATCCTAAGGTTCGAATCAAATACGCCACAGTAATGGCATTTGATTTTAGCGACAAATCAGGTCCAATATGGGCTTGCTTATGCTAGTGGGCGCGCATAGTGCAGTCACTGCAGTGGAAGAGTGAAACTTTTCTGTATAAGTACACTACCACCGCACTTCCATTCCTGGAGTGATTGCCACCTTCCTGTAATATTCCTTTTCCCTTTCCCTTTCCATTGCAATCTCCTACTTACAGAAGACGGCCCCTTCCATTGATCAAGCTCGATCAAGTACATAGCAAGGCACTATCGACTGCCGTAAACACAGTGTTTGGTCTATGTTCCGCTGCCAGTGTCTAGGGAACATCAGCGTGCCTGTTGGCGCAGCAATTTCAAACACAGTATTGGATTACCGCCATTGAGCTCATCGCGACTCAAGTTCGGCAGGTATCCAGTCCCTGCACCAGCGAAGTAAATAAAGTAAGAGAAAAGTGAGATTAATTGGAGGGGGGCGGGGTGCGTCCATTATTAGTATGCAATTGGTCCCGTCTCGTTTTCCCTTTATACTTGTCAAAACCGCCAATGTTTCGGACATCGGTTTACAGTACATCGTACCTGGCATGGAAGCAGCGAAAACCGCGTTGCCCCGTGGTGCGAGGTGCAATTTTCTATTTAAGCTACCTCGGCTACTCTCTACCTGCCCTCAGATTTTGGGCCAAATAGGGAAGGTATGCGATCAATGGAGATGCAGCCGAGTTGACACTTTGGGATTTGCATTGCATGTAAATCATGTCAAGACCACAGGTCGCATTGCCTAACTTGAAAAGCGTGATGCATTATTATACCAATATTACTATATTGATTACGGTACTACAATTTGTGTAGAAATAGGGTGCGGGTAAGATTTCACGTGTCTGATTGTGGCTTCTGTACGCTCGGGCATTCCCCTCACATGTTGACGTTGCAGGTACCGCAGAGAAGCCGGTGCAGGCAAAGTCATTTGATCAGTCGGCATTAATCTACCCACTCAACGTCCTGGAGAGTAAGCTTTGCTTTGGGCATGTACTTCCCGCCGTCTAGTTCCGAGTCACTAGCCTTCATTCTAGTCTTTACGGAACGATGCACCAAGATTTTTTCTCCCTCACGAGTGGGTTTCAAAATTTCGCGTGGTCGGCCTGTGTTTATCCTGTAAGAACAGGGTAACGGAGTGAACGACAGAACGCAAGGTCTAGTCCACAGGAAACCTACGACCAATAGTGCCTTGGTCGGGAATATCCGAGGTACTGCCTCCGGTGCCGTAACGGGAGCCACTCGAGCATCCACCATGCTTTCACCATTTCCAACTGGTCGTGCATCCGGCTTAGCGCATCGGCGCGTTCCTCATCCTCTTTAGTCCCCAACATAGGGGCCTCAGCCAGGCCGGGGTCGCTATTGGTCGCCCGTGTAGTTGTGTGAGTGTTCGGGGGTCCAGCAGAAACTGAAGGTGGCAGCGGCTCTGGTCGAAGTGTCCCTACGTCGATACCAAGGTTCTCAAGGACGTTCCGGCGAAACTGAATCCCAATTTGGGTACGGAAGCATTCGTGAATCATCCAGCGTAGGGATATCCTAGCGAGGCTGTTCCTGGCCTCGTTAGGGACCGACCCTCCACCAACGTCTGCGCGGTAACAATATCAGATCCACACTGGTTTTTCGAGCGTCGAGGAAGTAAGGGGGTACCGGAATGACACCCAGCAAACCAGACTTCGCGCACGTCTGTCTTTTCGCTGTCGGCACCGTCGGGGTCGTGGGGGTTCCCAGGGTGCCAATGATTGACCTGGTAAGCGGCGCGGCGTTCATCGAGCGCCATTGCATGGCGGAAATAGCGGATGGCAGAGTTAGAGTTCGTGAACGGGAGGTTGTGCGGTATCACACCAACGGAGCAGACGGTATCCCTGCCCAACGCATCGTTCACAAGAGGTTCGACAAGAATGAAATTAGAAAGGTACCAAGCTCCAAGGAAGTCTACCTTGACATGGACAGAGAAGGCCTTCTTGAAGTGTTTACTCTGTTGCCATCCAAACTCGTCTTCGCGAGTATACATCTTATATGCGAAGGGAACTTGTTGGTGATTCCCCGGAGGTAGCAACCCTACCTGCGACCTAGTTGAGAGGTCGTCGAGTAGTTATGCTCACGGATGCAGACCTTATGGATCATGCCTGCCAAAGCTCGGGCAGTATATGCGCCACGTGAGAAGCCAAATATGCATATCTTATCCATTGCGCGGTCTGACGATCAGCAGTTGAACCATCCATCCATCGATGACAAAGTTCTAGACGGGCCTACAATTCTGCATTAAGAATTCATAACCGCCTATATGGAAAATATGTAAGCTACGGCCAGACACGCGCATCAACGGGAATGGCATTACTCATGACATGGGCGCTTAAATGATTTGCGATAGCCATGTTGGTGTATTTTTGGAACTTTGCCCGAACTGGTGTTACAATTTGAGGGATACTATAAGTTCCGACGCCAGGCTGTAAGGAGAGACGTTCTGGGCTACGACCGCGAGTCAAAAGAACGACAATGAACGAACCTGATAGTATACCATCTGTTGGCTCGCATCATCCTTCTTGAGTGCCGAGCAGAACTGCACGATATTCGTGTTCTACGAGTGTGCGTGCTGTCAAAGAGATGCATAAGTGAAAGAATATTGACGCACATCTGCGTCAAACTGATCCCCAGTCCCATCGAAGCACAAAACGAAGATACGCCGGGTGTGGGGCGGCGCAGCCCGGCTCTGAGCGCCTACGGCAGGGCAAGGGAAATGGGGTTGTTGCACTACAGTTGGATCGTATCCCAGCGAGGCGATGGGGGGGAGATACCGAGAGGAAAAGTAAAAGGTTTCCGAACAGTTCTGAGCAACTTAATCCCTATACCGGTGGCCAGCCGGGTCAGCTCGGGGCGATTCGCTAACGCGAGAAAGTTCATGAAGGAGGCCTATGGTGACTTTTCGAGTGAACGTTCATGGTACGTTGGGTTTTAACGTGAGTACCCGCGCTAGAAGATGGGACTGGCCCCGACGAGAGCCTGAGCAAGTCAACCGCCTATCCTGATAGCCCGGCACCCCCCGAGGCAATTGTTCAATCTCCGCCGTTTTGGAGGGTGAACGCCGCTCACCCGAGCTGTCCAGGCGGTCTATTCCAATCGTCAACGTGGTATATATCTCAAATCGGGCAGCCTAGTAAGGGTCATCAGGAGGAGGGTTGTTGAAAAAGTGCCGGGCCACTAGGAAGTCGCCAAAGGTGTATAATAGCTCGTTGAGTGAAGCGCCTTGTATCTGTGAGAGTGAGCCCTGATACTTGTTCAGTAATTCTATGGCGGGTCAGTTGATGGTGTTTGTCCACTTGACAGTACTGTGAAACATGTGCAGAAGAGAATCATCACTCCGCAGTCAAGCCTCGCAGTTCGACGATTAGTACTTTTAGGGCAATTTCGGAAGGGATACAGAGTAGCGGAGTCAAGACAGTTGTAATCCATCCCACCCGAATGATTGATTACTGCAAAGAAAGTGTCACCCTATGCAACGCCGTTCGAAATGAAATGTCATCTTCACCTAACAATAGACTATCACCACGCTCCCTCCCATAAAGCAGGTCTTGACGTTCTTCTTTCTGGGCTATCACGGTCTGGGCTGGTGGTCACAACGGCGTGCCGCTGAGCATGTAAGCGCCAACATTACCATCATTCACTTACGTATCTCAGGCGGCTAGGTGCCTCCAATGATCAGCGAATAATTACACGATAGGTGCAAGTAATTGCATCGAACAGTCTACAGTCTTCGCGGTCGACTGGTTCCAGTAGGACGGTCACTAAGACCAGGGAGAGTACCCAGCGGCATGTCCGGCCCCAAACGAGTCGTTGACGGCATTATTGCCTCCACTAAGCGTGACGTAAGTGCGCACGCCTAAGTCATCTTTTCTGCCTTTCACCCTCGGCCCTACCCTGCCCTCTGTAAGTTAGTGCCCACGCGCCCTGGGCTATGTCCTACGATTGGCGCAAGATTCTTCCCAGTTCGTTCCAGCCCCCAGGTTTCGTGATAAGAACCGAGTTCTACGTCTCCGCACACGCACCCCAAACATGGCACGGATATGGTCCGTCTAGCCATCTAGTTCAATTTCATTCTACCCTTTCTGTTTCTTGCCCGTCGTCCTCGGTCCAAGCCACACGACCTGCCTTTTCTCAGTGACTTACAGTACTCTTCCATCTCTCGCGATCACAGGCGCTCCCCTTACGCCCCGATGCCCTTGACAGGGAGAAGGTCAGCAACGACCCTGATCGACCCTTATCACACCCCCGCAACTATTACAATATGATCAGAACACCTTTTGTAGCCGAACTGTCAACGACTGTTGTGGGATATATCCTGGCAGTCGCTGACGAGCTCATATTGTTGGTGACCCAGAGAGTGGTCCGTGTCGGATTATTCGTGGACGCCGGTCGATCTACCTTACGCGTCCCTACTCTTCAGACTGTAGTAACTTAGTTGCAATCCACGGATGCTCCCTGCTTTGTACTGAACTGTCCGTTGGGAGAGGCCACAGCGCTTGTGGAACAAAAATATTTTCTCATCCTTTAGGAAGGTTTTACTGTATATCTCACGCGCAGGCTAGAGAGCGGTCGTGGTTCGGGGCAAATAGAACGCTCTACTTCTCCACTCTGGCTTCACATTCAGCAAAAGCGATGCGCGATTCAAAAAGAGGGTGGATAGCAAAGCGTACCAGTAATCTACAGCTAGGAACATTTGTGACTGCAACTGCGACGACAACGAGAATGATTTATGGAGAAAAACGATAAATGGCAAGGATGCCTGTAATGCTTGTGCTTTCTGATTGGAATTGAGTGAAAAAGTCATCATCATACCCGCACTCCCCACTGTAGATGATAATTTGATGAAACCAAGCCCACGAATTCGCCACGGCCTGAGAAGGAGAAAAAAGAAAAAAGAAAGGAATAAAGCAATTAGTGTGTGAGGAGTAAAGTACGAATACTGATGAACCGTTGAAATTACCGCTGCCCTTTCTTCACGCTCTACGCAACAGCTTTTGTAGGTACAGTATAGATATGATCGCGTCACCCGTACTGTAGAAGAACCCGTGTTTGATGCATAGTGTGTTGGGTTCCTAGGGCAGCGAGTAGGACGGTGGTGGTGTTGCGGATCCCGGGCCGGAAAAGCCGGGGCCGAGTATGAGGCTTTCCATCGCGAGCCCGAGCGGGTCGTTGGCGACGCTCGAGGGTGGTGCGGCAGTATGCTCTCCCATCATCGTGCGTCCGAAGAAGACCTCGGGCGAGGTGCACGCTGCGACTGCGCGGCGCATGTGATTCGTCAGGAACGAAAGCCCGACCTGGTACGCGGCTACCAAGCACACACAGAAAGAGGAAGAGTTAGCTGCGCTGAGAATGGGGTGGTGGAGCGAGTGGACGTACCATTCATCCAGCCGAATCCTTCGCGGGGGACCATCTTGAAGTCGATGCCCTGATTGCCGTACTCGGCGTCGACGAGGTGCGAGAGCCTAACAGCATCGAACTTCTCCGGAACGACACCGTTAAAGTCGACGAATGCGGTTGTCATCCTGTCCCAGTGCTCTTGATCAGCACTACCTTCCAGGTACAACTATATGGATAGGGCTTACATGTAAAGGAAGCGATACGCAAGGCGTTGGGCATCTTCGAGATAGCCGTAACGCTCGAGCCCTACCCACGTCATGATCTGATGTGGCGGCCTTCCACTCGGTGGTCAGCCAGACCATACCACGCTTGCCCTCAGGTCTGGAAACTCACCATGCGTAAGGGTAGTCCCATTGCCGGTTGGGACGATCGAGGGAGATCTTGCCGCGGGACTCCTCAGTTCCAGAGACCAGCCCACCGAGCACCTCGAACTTCTTGAGCGACTCGGAACTAGTTCAAGCACCATCACTGTCAATCGGGAAAGGGTATGAAAGGTGCTTGACGACTCACACAAGCTTCCATCCTTGCTCTTCACTCGCACACCCGGCCCATAATGGCCAGAACGCCGTGGCGCTCTCGTAGAGGCTCTGCTTCTCCTGCACGGTGTCATAGTCGAAATACAGGCTCTTGCTCTCATTCCAGCAATACCTGTCGATCGCCTCCCGTCGGAAGTCCGCGCGCGCAAACCACTCCGCGCTGGTTTGTGGGCGAGTGAGCGAGCGTTCGCGGTGTGGGTTCGCGTACGACTCGACGCTCGGGGGGAACGGTGCGAGGTCGAAGTCCTCGTCGAGTTCGAGCTCGTCGTCAAACACCTCGCGGATCGCTGTCGCTATGTCGACTTCGTACTTGTAGAGCAGAGATTGCAGGTCGATCGTGGCAAGGTTGGCGCAACGCTTCTCAAGGCGGTAGGTCGTGTCATGGCCCGACTCACGCACCGCACGGTCGTGCAAGAAGTACTCATCGAGTTCGGGCTCGCGGATCGTCTGGTTATTGTAGCGTTCGCTGAATTCGTTGATGGAGAGTCCATGCCTCGCCGCGTATGGCTCGATGATGTGTGTGAAGTGCGTCGCCTCCGTCTCGGGAGGGATACCAACGCCTTCAGGGCGATAACGAGAGAGTCCTGTCTTAGGGTCCATGCGGGGCTCCGCAACCCAAATGGTGTGATACTCTTTGATGGCTGCTTGAATAGCGCGCTTAAGCCACTGCCGGTTGGCGTCAAGATCCGACCGATCAAGCTGGTTGTAGATCTGAAGGGCCATGTCGGTGAGGAAAGGTGGCTGCGTCCGGGCGAGGTAGTAGGAACGACTGCCATTAAGGATCTTGTTGTAGTGTCTGATCTCAAAAATGAAGTGTTCGACGAGACCCCTGGCCATTTGCACTTGACCATCAACGAGAAGTCCGAGGGAGATGAAGTAGGAATCCCAGTTGTACAGCTATACGAAACAAATAAGTTGATTGACAAGCGCCCATCATGCAACGGATCAACGGACGGACCTCGTTGAAGCGAGCACCAGGTACGACGAAGGGGATACCCTTGAGAGTTCGCCCCCCACGCCCGTCATCGACTTCGTTCATGGCAAGAGCCAAAATGCCAGGCTTGCTGTTGAGACTCTTGACGAAATAGGGATCGTCAGGATTGGGAGGGAGAACTTGCACGTCGAGGTTAAGGTGCGGCTTCTCGGAGGCGATCTTTTTGTAATATTCAACCATTGCAGGCTCGCGATGCGGAACATAGATCCGTGGCTGAATGCGTCCTGTTCGGTTCTTGGGATCCGCGCAGATGATTTCAAGGCCGTCGCCATCGATGCGCCGGGTGAGAGAGTGCCAGAAAGAATTCTTGATCATGCGAGATAGACGGTCGACTGGGTTCTCAGTGAGACGAGCCTCATCTAGGACAATCCTCTTCCGGTTGTGATCGCGAGCCAGTGCGAGCTCCTGAAGGAGGTTCGACAGCATATAGGTGCCCTTAGATGAAGAAGACGTCAGCAAGAATGATGAGACGACATTACAGTAGGACGCACTCGTATATCGAAAGTCTTGAAACCATTGCTAGTAGCTGTGCCGAGTGAGAGAATCTTGGGACCAGCATCCGTGATACTAATTTGAAAGTCGCCATCGGTGTCTTCCTGTTCGAGGACGAGACGAATGGTCTCTTCCACATCTATCAGGAATCGGCGTGGGGCCGAGCGACTCTTCTCGTCGTGGGACATCCTACGTGGCCTGAGGTGCCAATCGTCCTCGAATACAGGACGCTTGGGGGCGTGCCCACCAGACTACGACGAGGGTCAGGGTAAGACCAAACCATTTTATGGCAAAGCCCGTACCGTGCTATACGTTCTAGAGCGACTGTGATACTCCGTTCCTCCGTAGTATTCAGAGGCATCAGCATCGATGGGACGTTGTTCATGCAGGGGGTCGCCGACAAAGTTCATGCCGGGTGGGTGGGTGAGGGGAGGAGCCATGGTCTGAAATAAGATGGTGGAGATGCAGGGGAAGAAAGTGGGAACGCTCTACGGATGTGTGAGGGGGAAGGAGAGGGAAGTGGGTATGAGGGAAGTGAAGGCGAAATAGGATCTAACGTCCGAGCAATGAGCGAGGTATTTGTCAATGAGCGGGGATGATGCTCTAGTACTAACTGGGACTGGGGTTTGGGGAATATTAATTCGATGTCTATTTGGCAGTGGTAATGACCCTGAAAGGCCTGAACACTTGAAACGACGTTAGAGGTGAAGAGATGGTTGTCCTTTCGGCTAGCCGTCCATTTAACTCAATCAAATCACTGGTTGATTCCGCTCCGCTGTTCTTTGTGCCGCCGTGTTGACCCCCGACCTCGAAATTTTTATGGGACGGAGATAGTCGTTTCAGCCACAGTCGTGTTCGTGCGATTACTGTATACTCCCTACCGAGAGGCATCGCCTTCTGATGCCATCCTAGGCTGGCCCATGCCTCCACTTGAGTACCAAGGCACGTTCTGCGACAGTAGGTACGACTATGCCCGCCCCTTTCCACCAAGCCGCCGGCTTTGAGCCACCCAACCTCCAACGTCAACGCATCAACTGCTGCATCGAGTCATCTGTCATTCACTAGCAGACACCGTCGGGTAGAGCACGGCCTGTACCGTGTACGATAGTGCCGTTAATGTTCCTTCGTTAGGGTACTGTGTGTCTACGTTCTTACAATCTGACTGTAGTCTTATCTTCGAGTTCAGTCCCTTTTCTTAATATGGGTCTGATTTACTCGCCGACTGCCTGCTTCGTGCCTCTACCAGGTCTTCCAACGAACCGCGAAGAAGCTGTAGTGCGGTCAAAATCCCCGCACAGAAGAGACTGAATGCGTGTATGACGCATGCGGACTAGTCGGCGATTGGTCTGCTTGTCGGCAATTAGTCGACCGGTGGCCTGTGCCTATTTCTCACGACCGTGTGTTGGCATCTCAACCACTTCTGGAAATGAACTTCACCTACTTGCAACTTTTTGTTGCTTCCCTGCTTTCGGTGATCGTTTACCGACTATTGCAGAGGAGACAACGACCACCGCTACCTTTCCCTCCCGGTCCCAAGGGCCTGCCGCTGATCGGGAACCTGCGTGACCTACCCCCCCAGTATCAGTGGCTTGAATACGAAAAGTTGGGACAGGATATCGGTAAGGATTATAGGGTGGGCCCTTCCTTGTTGCGGCAATTCATCAATCGATTCTTAGGGTCTGATATCCTTCATCTGGAGCTTTTTGGAACGCATTTGGTTGTCTTGAACTCTGAGAAGGCTGTGAATGATCTTCTCGAGAAGCGGTCATCCATATACTCTGACAGGTGTGTGTACGCCATGTGAAAGGTACCATCACGTAACCCGACATCCCATCGCCTTTAAGACCTCAATTAAAGGCCCTGACTGAATTGTGAGGAGATCACGATACCGGAAAACGGAACATTTTTCCCGAGTCGCTGACAATGTGTGCAGACTTGACGTGGGAAGCTGGGTACTCACTTTCTTTCGGTATGACAGCAAATGGAGGACCTGGAACAAAGCATTCTACGCGCACTTGCAGCCAGCTGTGGTTCGCCGATACCACCCGATTCAAGTGAAGTCTAATCGACAACTGCTGTGCAACCTACTCGATGCTCCACAGGACTTCTTGAAGCATCTCCGCCAGTGCGTCATCCGCCCCTTAGGCTCCGGTTATGTTCCTGAATAGATCCCACTAGTATGGTTGCCCAGACTAGCCTTTCGATAGCGTATGGAATCGATGTGGCTCCACGGGATGACCCAAATATCGCGCTCACGGACGAGGCCCTAAAGGGTATATATGTGGCCCAAAATAAGGGCCGCATATTCAATTATGTTCCGTTCTGTACGCCAAATTTACTCAGAGTGAGGGTGTGATGGGTGACCCTGAGCCTATTGGGACAGTCATTCACTTTCCGTGGTGGTTCCCTGGTGCTGGCTTTAAGAAGGATGCCGACACGTACAGGCACAAGCTAGATCGGTGCCGGGATATGCCATACGAGGCCGTGAAGAGGGCATTGGTACGCATTGTTCTACAACTCCATACCCGTGCAACTGTTTTCTCTTAACGGCCTATTAGGATGAAAACAGGGCGGCGCCTTCCATCGCGGCATCATTGATCACTGATCTTTCTGAAAAGTCAACACCAGAAGCGATATTTATGGCAAAAGCGTTGCCCAGCAACATATATGCTGGTAAGATATTTTGCCCCATACGTGAATTACGATTGCTAAGGCCCCCTGGTGGCTTATTTGAGGGAGTATCGATACGGTCAGATAGATACTTTTTGGAAACCTAGCTTTGATCTAACTTCTTTTTCTGTAGACTACGGCCGCAGTTCAGTCTTTCGTGCTTGCGATGGTGCTCAATCCAGAGGTGCAAAAGCGCGCACAGGAAGAGATGGACTCAGTCTTAGGCCATGGCCACCTTCCCCAGTGTGGGGATGAAGACGCGCTGCCGTACCTCAAAGCCGTGGTGTACGAACTATTGCGGTGGAGCCCTCCGGGCCCACTCGGTCAGAGTTCAATTATCCCCTTCGCAATGTACTCACGCGTCGTCATTTCAGGTATCCCGCGTCGTCTAACTAAGGACGACGTCTACGATGGCTACTTCTTCCCCGCCGGATGCCTGGTCATCTCTAACGTGTGGTAAGCCCGACTTCTTCCCCCCAGCGTCTCTCACAGCCCGTATACACTCACATCACTCGTTCATATCTCTCAGGTCGATCTTGCATAACCCCGCGACCTACCCAGAACCCTTGAAATTCAAACCCGAGCGCTTCCTCGATCCCGCGGCGCGCCCACCGTTGCCGGACGCCGCGTTCGGCTTTGGCCGCCGCAAATGCCCGGGCCGTGCCCTCGCGTGGGACACGGTGTGGCTAACGATGGCGAGCATGCTCGCCGCGTTCGAGTTCCTTCCTGCAACAGATGCCGATGGCCGTCCTGCTCCGCCTGCGCAGAAATTCACCTCAGTGTTCGCCTCGTGAGTTCTCAATTCCCCACCCCGCGTCCGGACGCTGGTTGCGCTAACTGCGTCGATTTTCCAGGGGCCCGATGCCGTTCAAATGCACGATCAGACCGCGGTCGTCGACTGCGAGGGAAGCGGTGCTCGCGGCGCTGAATGACTGAATCACCCGTCGTTCATTTGTTTCATCTTTGGGGTAGAAACCCTATAACTGCTGTTGATTGAGTTTTCATTTATTTGCTAACTGTGTACCGCTCGTATGTATTTTCCTTTCAAGCATGTGATAACACTATCAATAGATGTGTCTATTTATTCGATGATGCCTTAGCTGAGAGTTCTTAAAAGTGCGCAGTTCCAATTCAATGTTTTGGCGTGCTGGCAGTTGGGGATTATCTGCAGAGAGGCCTTGGAGAGAGAATAACAAGGATTGAAATAATTGTGATTGTTTGTCTAGTCGGACGGGTCACAAATGGTACACCGTAAACTCCATGAAAAGCTCCACAGATCCCTAGCTCTTTCAGTCATCTGGCTTGCTGGCCCGCGGGGCGGATGTTGTGTCTGGACCCCTCGCTGAGTGGGAGCCACATCGGTTCATGATGTTGGTCGTTGAGGCCGTTGAGGTCCAAGACGTCCAAGTATGGCGAATTTCGGGAGTCGGTAACTCTAGATTCCCGGTCCCGCGATATACTCTATGGCATTCAAAAGCTCGGGCGCCAAACGGGCGCCACTGTCTTTCAGCTCGTCCATGGCAAGTGACGACGGAAAATGGTGAGCGCAGATTACTTTCTTATCGAATGAGTGCCATGGTCGGTCTTTGGGTCAGATATCGTCCATTTGGAACTGTTTCGATGGGACGCACATAGTTCAATCCCGAGAATACTGCAAATGGTCTTGGTTATTGAAAAGCAGCCATTTGTATACTCTAGTAGGGATGTGAACCAGGGGGCAGTGTATGCCTAGACATGGCTTGCAGTGGTACAGGCACCCGGCTACTAGAACAACTGGCAACGTCCAAACGAAGCCCCTGAGGGGACTGTGAGAAGACGAGAATAGCAGGGGCAACCCCCGGTTTTCGCTGAATATGTTGACAGTCTCCTGTCTTCTTCCATATGGAGCTAGTATGCCTTACAGCAAGAAGATACCCAACATAGCGTCCAGCGTCATGCTGCTGGGCAGAAAAACCTATTCTGCAGCTCGCATCGTACTTCGTTTTGTTCATAAATCTTCGGCGACGATGCGGCCGGATCTCTATGACGATCCAGCTTAGGTATCTCGACCACCAAGCGGTAAATCACCGGAGCAATGACCATATTTGAATTATCGTAGGGAGGGTACATGGTACGATTCGTTCAGTGCCAGATTATTGGCTTTTCTTGTCATCACTTCGTAGTCCCGCCCCTAGCAGGCCTCACAACTTACTGACTATCTAAACAACTACATCAGTGAAAAACTATTCTAGGCGGATTTTCTTACACAAACGCGCTTCAACAATGCCATTACCACGCCGTCAAACGACGTGCCGCCAAGTGACTCAAGTCCATGATCACCTTATAGGGCGCTCCACCTGTTGCTGTGCAGCAACGAGTGGCTCGAAGGCATCACAGATAGATGCATATTGGTCGTTTCTATTCGATCAATTGGTGAAAGATATGACAGATGCACCTTGACTTGTTCGAGGGCGGGAAGAAGATCCAGGGCGGGCTCCTGGCCGTCCAGCAAGGAATACGCAACACCGAGCGCCACCTCGGATGGCACCTGAACCGTCTTCACCTGTTGGATTTAATTGAAAAATCCACGCCACTGGACGTAGTATAGGAAGGTGGACAGTCCCGTATCCCACCCAACGGCGAGTTCCTCCACGGTGGACAGTGGCCCAGAGAGCATGCTGCCAATCTGTTCCAACGAGACAGGCTCGGGAGTAATTATTCTGAATGGTTGAGCGTGGTTAGATTTGGAACACGTCTCCACAGAAAACTTGAGCTTCCAACGCGAGATATCCAAGCGAACGGCAATAAATCGACATTCTGTGTCACAGATGAACTTGCAGAGATAGGGGACCACCAGACTTCGGCATGGAGGTGCTGCAGAGATGGGGCAGATAACCCAACCACGAGCATCCGCAAGTATGGGCCATGATACATAAAAATGAGATCCGTGAGCTTTGTGAGTGAGGCTACATCCCCTGTGCTAGTGGGGGGCGGTGGGAGTCGGGAGCTACGTTGATAGCCTGAGGACTCAACTTCAACTCGAGGTGACGCAGACGACACATGCGCTGCAAATTAGCAAGAAACGAAGTTTCTGGCAGTGCGTTATTCGCAACCCTGATGGTCAAAGCAAGTATGACGAGGCCTGTTGGGGATGATAATAGCGGAGATGAGCACTTCGGTACAACTTCTCGTAACGTGAGCTGTTGCAGAGATAGGGTGGAACCCGAGATAAACGTGGCGGGAGGAATTAATTTATGAAGGGAATAAGATTCGATTTCGAGACGTTCCAGCTTGGGGAAAAAGTGACTCAGCGCGTTGGGGGGTCGAACCATACACGGACATGGTCCTCGAAACGCAATTCCACGCACACGACTACGGTGCCTGATAACGGCAAGTGTGAGGTTCTCTTCCTTCTCCGTCCAGGGTGTAAAGCTATAGTCGACCAAAATCGGCAAGTGGGGGAGACACCTCAACATGGGTTCCCCTGAAGACCTGCATGGAGTAAACAGCAGGTGCGCATGTAAACGGGAGGACGATAAAAACACGACACATCGCTGGTGTAGTCACACATGTGCGAGCTTGAACCACCCATTTTCACTGTTCCAGAGGGTTTCATAATCGGGCTTGAGTTCATAGGATTGTCGGTAAGCATCAAATATCTCCAAAAGACATCCTTTGGGAGTTTATCGTTGTCGATTGTCACTCTAGGCAACCATCAAAGATCACCGCTGAGCGTCCAGCGCATACCGAAGAGTGAAACATACCGGAGGGCTCTACCAGCAGAACGATTGAGCATTATAGACATTGATGACACCCTGACCTCAGCGCATTCCGATGATTGGAACCTGCCATAGCACAGAATTCCCACAGCTGCGGCTAGGCAATGCTGAGGATAGATAAAACGGGCCCACTGCCTGATTGGATATGTTTTTTGATTCACCCCTTTGACAACTACGGTAATTTTTGATACCCAGTTTGACCGAAGCAAGATTGGGGAAGTGGGTGCCCTCAACGCGATGATGATTATGTGATCACGAGTCGGTGCCAAGCTGAATCACTTCCAAATTAGGAATGTGAGTTTGGCCTTCGGCAATTCACGCGTACTCGCTGCTTCATCGTTGTTACAGAGGTTACGCACTTACAATAACTTGCCGTTTATGATGCACGCGGGCTACTCGGTGATTAGTCTGCTTCTTAAGTCGACCTGGTGACCGGCCGGTTGACGACCCTCTTGTATCCATTTCTCACGCCTGTGTGCTGCTCAACAGCTGGCAGACTGAAGCACAGCCAGATTGGATCATTCTCACCGTTCTCACCGTTCCCACTACTGTACTACTGGCCAGTATCCCCATTTTCCTCGCCCAGCATCTCTAGCCGGCATTTTTCAACCACTGCTGGAGATGGGCATCACCAACTTCCAGCTTTTTGTCAGTTCCCTGCTTTCGGCAATCGCGTATCTATTGGTGCGGAGGAGACAACGGCCACCGCTACCTTTCCCTCCCGGTCCCAAGGGCCTGCCGCTGATCGGGAACTTGCGTGATCTACCCAACGAACGTGAATGGCTCATATACGAAAAAATGGGACAGGATATTGGTAAGTAAAGGGTGACCTCCTTGTTGCTGCACTTTATTAATCGATGCTTAGGGTCTGATATCCTTCATCTGGAGTTTTTTGGGACGCATTTGGTCATCTTGAACTCTGAGAAGGCCTCGAACGATCTTCTCGAGAAGCGGTCTTCCATATACTCTGACAGGTGTGTGCATGCCATGTCAAATTGTACCGTCAAGTAGTCCGACATGACAACCTATCACATTCAAGACCTCAATTCAAGACCCTGGGTAAATTGTGAGAAGATCGTGAAATCGGAAAACGAAGCCGTCGCTAACAACGTGCGCAGGCTTGACTTGGGAAGTTCGGGGCTCAGTTTCTTTCCGTATGGCAGCAAATGGAGGGAGTGGACCAAAGCACTCTACACTCACGTGCAGCCAGCCGTGGTCCACCGATACCACCCGATCCAAGTTAAAGCCGCTAGACAACTGCTGTGCAACCTACTCGACACTCCGCAACACTTCTTGAAACACCTCCGTCAGTGCGTAATCTGTCCCCTTATGCTGGCACTGGCGATGTTTCTAAATAGGTCTCACTAGGATGGTCGGCCAGGCTAGCCTGTCGATAGCGTATGGCATTGATGTGGACCCACAAGATGATCCAAATATTGCACGCACGGACGAGGCCCTTCAAGGTATACCCGTAGCTCAAAACAAGGGTCGTTTATTCGACTTTATTCCGTTCTGTACGCCATAATTTCTCAGGGTGAGAGTGTGACGGGTGACTTCGAGCTTCTTGGGGTAGTCATCCACTTTCCGTGGTGGTTCCCTGGTGCTAGCTTCAAGAAGGATGCCGACACATACAAGCGCAAGCTAGAACAGTCCCGTGATATACCATACGAGACTGTGAAAAGGGCATTGGTACGCATTGTCCTATGACTTCATCCTAGTCCAACCGTTTTCTCTCAACGGCCCATCAGGAGGAAAACAGGGCGGCGCCTTCCATCGCGGCGACAATGATCACTGATCTTTCTGAAGAGTCAACACCAGAGGCGATACTTATGGCGAAAGCCTTGCCACACCATATATATGCTGGTAATTTTTCGCTTCATATGTCAAGTTGCGAGTGCTAAGGTTCCCTTATGGCACGTTTGAGCGGGTATCGACACGGTCTGCTAGATACTTTCTGGACCTTGCTATAATCTGATTTTTTTTTTCTTTAGACCACGGCCGCGCTTCAGTCCTTCGTGCTTTTGATGGTGCTTTACCCAGAGGTACAAAAGCGCGCTCAAGAAGAGATAGACTCTGTCTTAGGCCATGGTCACCTTCCCGGATTTGAGGATGAAGATGCGCTGCCGTATCTCAAAGCAATGCTGTACGAACTATTGCGATGGAACTCTCCTGCCCCGCTTGGTTAGATCAATGGCATTTATTATCCCTTTCGCTAACGACTCGTCATTCCAGGTTTCCCGCACCGTCTGACCGAGGATGACGTCTACAATGGCTACTTCATCCCCGCTGGGTCTATGATCTTATCCAACTCGTGGTAAGCCCAAGTCCTCCTTCTCGTCGGCATCTATGACACTCGTCCATATCTCCCAGGGCAATCTTGCGCGACCCCGCGACCTACCCAGAACCCTCGAAATTCAAGCCGGAGCGCTTCCTCGATCCCGCGGCACGCCCACCACTCCCGGACGCCGCGTTCGGCTGTGGCCGTCGCATATGCCCGGGCCGTTTCCTCGCATTGAACACGTTGTGGATAACGATAGCGAGCATGCTCGCCGCGTTCGAGTTCCTTCCCGCAACAGATGTCCGACGGCCGCCCCGCCCCGCCCGCGCAGGAGTTCATCTTCCTGCTTGCCTCGTGAGTTCTTCAGTCCTCCTTCCGCCCCGTCTCCGTCCTCTCCCCTGCCCGCGCCCGGGACGCTTGTGCTTGTTGCGCTAACTAGGGCGGTCCCGGTGCTTGTGGTACGCTTCGTGCCAATTTTTCAGCGCCCCGAAGCCGTTCAAATGCACGATCAGACCACGGTCGTCAACCATGAGGGAGGCGGTGCTCGCGGCGCTTCAAGCTTCATGACCGAATTGCCCGTTATTCCTTTGTTTCCATCTTTAGGGTAGAAACCCTAGTATCGCCTGTTGATTGGTTTTCCTGTTAATTCGCTGTATGGCTTAACCACCGCTTGTAACCTATGTATTTTCCTTTCTAGCACGTGATAATACTATTGACACAGGTGTCTATTCGATTCGACGATGCCTTGGCTGGGGATTATTAAAAGGATCCAGTTCTAATTCTGTGTTTCTGTGTGGTGGCGGTTGGGGATTCTCTGCAGAGCATTGAAGAGGGCATAGAATCTGGTTGGACAATTTACGAATGGTACACCTATAACTCCATGAAAAGTTCCTAACATTTATTTCTGATGAGACGAGTGACTTGCTAATCTGCGAAGCGGATGTCGTATCTGGACCGGGAGCCACACTGGTTTGTCTCATGTTGGGATCATCCTACTGGCGAACAGGTAACTCTAGATTTCCAGTTCTGAGTTAACCTGCGACGTTCGAAAGTCCTGCGTTTCAGTCTTTCAGTCGTTCTACTTTAGTAAGTTTAGTCCAACATATTCGTGTTGCAGTGCAAGTAATAAAGGACACCACTACAGATTTACTGGTCCTGAGGGCCGGACACTGAAGGGAACTTGGACGATGTACCCTCCAGACACCGGCAGCTTACCCATGGTAAATGAGGACGGAAAATGGGTAAGCGTGGTTTACTTTCTTTAGCGGATGAGTGAAGGAATGAGTGTCATGGTCGTAGTTGGGGTCAAATATCGTCCGTTTGGAACCACGTCGGTGAGACGCACATAGTTTAATTCCGAGAATGCTGTAAATGGCCTTGATAAGCAGCCATTTGTATACTCTAGGCAGGAATGCGAACTGGGGGAGAGCAGCTGTCCAGACTCGGTTTGCGGTGGTACCCAGCTATACCTGGCAAGGCTCAAATGTAGTCCATGAGGAAACTGTAGGAAGACCAGAATAACAGACGCATTTCGCTGATCGCTGACAATGTTCATGGGTTTGATTCTCCTTTCTTTTTCCATATGGAACAACTGGTTAGTAGTATGCCGTATCAGACTTCTCAGCAAGAAGATACCCCACGTAGCATCTAGTGTCAGGCTACTGGGCTGAAAAGCCGCCTATTCTGCAGCTCGCGTGGTTCTTTATTTTGTTCATGAATCTTCGGCGACGCAGCAGCCGGGTCTCTACCATGATCCAGCTTAGGCTCGACCACTAAGCGGCCAATCATCGGAGAAAAAACCGGATTTAAATCAATCTTCACCCCGTAGAGATTCATGGTACGATGCGTTCCGTACCAGAATATCGGCTTTTATTCTCATCGCCTCGACGTCCTGTCCCTAGCAGGCCTCACAAAAGGGGAAAGATAAGTGCCTGCGGACGATGGGACCTCGTGTTCTCACTGTGACCGCAGAACGAGCGAGTGTTCGGAGAGACGGTGTCATCGGGACCGAGCCAGGGCAGACGGTGACTTACCGAGGACATGAAGCACGAGGAAGGAAACAGTGAGATACTGTAGCAGAGCTCGCCATTATCCTGCTTGGGGTGATCATACATGGGTGACCCTTCTCTACGGACAGGCAGTACCCAGCCCGCCCATTCGCCCTTGGAAGAGCTTACTTACCAAAGCCCAAATCAGCACAGCATTGTGACAGCCCCCCCTCCTCATTTTCCCTTCACTCCCGCTTCGACAACGACGACACGGGCACCGCACACTGGCACCACATAGTATCCTTCTTACCGTATCACCAGTTGAAAGCACAGCCTGTGTGATGAAAGGTTGGGAAGGAAGAGTGATGAGTCGATGAGGGGAACCAGTTCTTCGGTTATTCTTCGTCACGCGTCACGCTCGTCACGCTTCTGAGCGTCTATCGCTATCGTCCACCACCATGTTGGTCTTTGGTCACGATAGCGGCTGTGTACTGGTTGTGTTCAGTGAATGACCCGATTTCACTCTTCCCATTAAGTGATCTCTCATTCAAGGACTTAATACTATCCGCTCACAACCAACGAACTCCTTTCGATGTCTCATAGTCCAAGTCCCCTCGCATCTTCCTCTTCGTCCAATTTCCAATCCATCATCAATGCCTCCCTGAAATTGTACGAGAAGCAGACAAAGAAAGACCTTCTCGCGCATCCACTGACAGCCCAGTTGCAATCCTGCAACTCTCCCAGCGACGTCCTCACCGTACTTAAAGACCAGGTACACGGGTTTGGCCTGTTTCATAGTGGGGACGAGACACAAGCACGATGGCTTATCTCCACCGTGAATGTCCTCTATGCGTTTTCTACCACACTTGGAGAAGGTGTTGGACTGGTGAGTCTCAGGAGTCCGTACGCATATGATCCACGCTCTGATCTATTCTTTATCAGGTCTTCTCGCCAGCTAAAGTAATATTCGCTGGCTTTGGCGTCCTTCTGTTGGTTAGTATCACACTATGACCCTGGCTACTGGCGGTCTGACAGAAGCTTCCTAGGCGGCAAAGGATGTTGCCGGTAGCCAAGACACGCTCGTCGACCTCTTCGAACGCATAGAAAACTTCTTCAAACGGCTCGAGACGTATACTGAGATTCCGCCGACTGCGGCCATGACGGACGTGATCGTGAAAATAATGGTAGAAGTACTGACAATCCTGGCCCTTGCGACAAAAGAAATCAGACAGGGTCGAACGAGTGAGTCTAATCTGATCCCTACCTACATGTTGATTGACCTGTCCAAATCTAGAGAAATACCTGAAGAAGCTGGCTGGAAAGACTGATATCGAGGATGCCCTGAAAAGGCTCGATCAGTGGACGCGAGAAGAGGCTCGGATGGCGATTGCGCAAGTACTTAAGCTCATGCATGGCGTCGATAGCAAGGTGAAAATTGTCATTGAAGGTGCGCAAGCTTGTTCAGCTCATCACTAATGCTACCTCGAACCTGAATGAGTCCAGGTAGTAAGGAAGCGAAGGTAACAGCAAAAGAAGCGAAAGTAATAATGCTGCGAATGGCAAACAATGTTGATGAAGTAATGTGTCCGTGACTTTGCTAGTCCCTGTTGTTGATCGTGGGGACTCATACCTATGATAGTGGGCCTACGGCGACAGGAACTACGGGCATGGCTTTCCCCATGTGACCCATCCACAAATCAGAACATTGCGTGCTCTTCTCAGCATAAGGGTTCAGGAGGGTGGTTCTTTCGAGAGAGTATCTTCGAGGAATGGCAGTCTACGGGGTCCCTGTTATGGATCCACGGAAAGCGTACGTCTCCAGGCGTCTACTGTTCCGCTCCTTCTGATACATCTCCGAAGCGGGCTCAGGGAAAAGTGTCCTGTGGTTCGCCGTCCCTCGACTGTCCCTACTTTCGTTGAGGCTTATATCTTTAACTAGTTCTTCAATCATTCGAAACATCATGACCTTGTGTGAAGCTAATTTAGCAACCGTGGCCTATTTCTACTTCGATTTTAGGGATACCGATAAGCAAAACCGCCGCAACCTCCTCGTATCGCTTGTCACCCAGCTTTCTATTCGTTCCACTCCTTGTTGCGAAATTCTCTCCCGCATCTACAAGGATCACGAAGATGGCGCGCGACAGCCCAGCGATAACATTTTGAAGCAATGCCTCACAGAAATGTTGTCACTCCCGGCTCGCCGGCCCATTTACGTTGTCCTTGATGCGCTCGACGAATGTTCCAATACGTATGGCCTACCATCCCCGCGAGAGCAGGTCCTTGAACTCGTGAAGGACCTCGTCGAACTTTCCTTAACAAATATTCGTATATGTGTCACCAGTCGCCCAGAGATCGACATCCGAACTGTCCTTGAGCCTTTGACGTCTCTCCGCGTATCACTGCACGATCAAAGTGGGCAAAATGAAGACATTGTTGAGTACGTGAACTCTGTGGTTAACTCGGACCAAAGGATGCGGGCATGGCGAGAAAACGACAAGAAGATGGTTGTCGAGACGCTGTGTGAGAGAGCCGACGGAATGCAAGTGGTCGCTATTACGATCTACCCGTCTTCTTACTGATGACGTTATGTAGGTTCCGATGGGTGTTCTGCCAACTGGAGACGTTGCGGTATTGTCTGCCATCAAGCATCGGGCGACTCCTTAACGAATTGCCTGAAACCCTTGACGAGACGTATGAGCGGATATTAAGGGGTATCAATAGGGCTAATAGAAGCAACGCCTGTCGTTTGTTGCAATGCCTCACGGCGGCAAGTCGGCCGCTCCGTCTGCAAGAACTCGCAGAAATACTCGCGTTCGACTTTGAAAAGCACTCAGGATGGCATCCCGAAATTGAAAACGGACTGGCGGTGGGGCGACGAAGAGCAAGCTGTGTTGTCTACGTGTTCGAGTTTGGTCGCCGTCGCCGTGGACGACGCTGGTTGCCATGTGGTTCAATTTTCACACTTTTCGGTGAAAGAGTTCCTGACCTCACAACGCCTGGCGAGTTCAATCGACCCTGACATCTCGCGGCATCATGTCACCCTCGACGTAGCACACACCATCCTTGCGCGATCCTGCCTTGGAGTCCTACTCTGTTTAGATGAGCACGCTGACAAGGAGAGTGTCGAGAGCTTTCCTCTCGTGGAATATGCGGCTCGACACTGGGTAGACCATGCGCAATTCGGGAATGTTTCGTCGCGTGTACGGGATGGGATGGAAGTTCTGTTTGACTCATCGAAGCCACATTTTGCGGCATGGCTCCGAGTGCATTACATAGATGGGTACTGGGACGGTTTCTCGTTTTCCTACCTCGTGCGGCCTCCTGTCCCCCTGTACTATTCCGCACTTTGCGGATTCTATGACCTGGCGGCTCACCTCATCGCGAAGCATCCAGAACAAGTAAACGCAATTGGCGGCCGTATCATGACCCCACTCCTCGCGGCGTTGCACACAAAACACTTCCGCATTGCAGAGCTTCCTCTACCACCATAGCGGAGTCGTGGATATTAGGTGCCTGTGGGAGAGGACTCCGCTACACGCAGCATCGTTGCATGGGACTATCGATACCGTACGGTGGCTTCTCGATCACGGCGCCAATGCAAATTCCCGGCAGGACGATCGCTGGACGCCACTGCACCTGACAACGTGGAAGGGACGGCTCAACGTCGCACAAGTGTTGCTCGAGTGCAATGCGGACATCCATTCCCGCAGCGACGACGGCCGCGTTCCCTTACACATGGCCTCGGAATTCGGTCATCCCGACATTGTGCAGTTATTGCTGGAGCGCGGGGCGGATGCGAATGTATGCGACAACGAACGCTCGACGCCGTTGCATCTGGCGTCGTCAAACGGGAGGGTCGAAGTCGTACGCCTGTTGCTCAAACATGGTGTAAACTCGGACGCCGAAGACATCGGTGGATTGACCCCATTCCAAATTGCATCTTTTTGCGGACGCGACGAGATCACGCGATTGCTAACGGACCATGATGCCAGGTGCAAGACGTCATAGAGGTTATGCGTGCAACTCCAAGGCCGCAGGTTATTGAGGGATAGGATTCTTACACGCTTGTTTATACCTTCAGTTCTACCTACCGTACGTGACGATGCTGCGTGTAGTCAGTTGCCAGAAAGGCTCAGACAAAGATGGGACGTTATATCGACGCTGTTTTCGTTGTAAGACATGGCCAACCCAGTTCATTGACTCTCCTACCATACTCCGTATGCACAGTGTACTACTGCTTTCCTATGCTGGTGACTGCCGTGGCACTTCGTCTTCGCCACATGTAAGCGGAACATAAATCCAGAATCCTTATTTTTTAATAAAAAACTTTTCGTCGACCCGAATGGAAGATACCATCACTGACGATGGGTGATATAGGAGCAAGGACCTCCATAACTTATGACCTCGCCTTGGGATTTTGGGCCGAGTCCTTGACAGTCGTGGGATCATTCGGGGTGCCACAGCATGGGTCGGGCGGTGTCATGCGGACTCGGACGGCACGTGCCAGTGATTACTTACACGCTACGCTCACTCTAACACCCAAATCATTCTTCTATCCATTATGGCTCTTGCACAAGATGTGGACTCGGAGCATCAGCAAACGATCTTGAATTCGTGCGTGGGGGCCATTGACTCGTGATTTTCTTTGATTGTGACCTACTACCCCAGCCCGGGTCCTTCAGGATCGCAAAACTCGGGAAGAGGGTGCGTCAATTCCTTCGTGTAGCGGTGCTCACTCAAGAACCGTTCTTGGACAGCACTCAAATCGTCGAATCGCAGGGAAGCCTATCCCAGCTATATTTCGAGGTAACTGGTATGTACTTAATTCCTGACTCGTCGATGCCTTGAACACTGTTTTTATTTTATTTTTAATTCTCTTTGTTAGTCCTCCAGGCGCACAATATTCCCCATATCAAGAGAAAGTTTGGCCGGAAGAGGCGGTTCTTTGTCACTGTAACCAATCTTGCGACAGTGAAGAAGACGGAAAGCATTCAGATTGATGGACAGACGATCCAGTGGAATCAGAGGCTTGGTCCCTTGTAGGACTTTCCTTTTCCAATCTTATTTTTCAGCTAAGAGTTCTGTTCAGTTCTACACAACGATCTTCGCATCTTACACTGTGTCTTTATGAGAAGCGGTTCACACATCGTAATGTCCTTATTGGAACGCACGAGGTATCGATGCCTGTCGCATCCCAGACTAGTCCGTCTTTGCTTAGATTTCCCGTTCGTTCAGCTGACTGGACATCTCGCGCGTAGATGTCCCTTTTGTTCTCAGTAGTGGCGATGGGGATGCTGGACAGGCGACGCACCCGGTTACGCTCTACTTGACGGTCACTGTGTCAACGAACACGCCCCTTCCGATCATTCCCGATAACCCCCGAATACCAATCAAAGGAGACGACACTCCTGAAGAAGCTACCGATCCCTCTATGGCACCCAACTCCGGGGGACCCACTCAATCCACCGCCCCCGAACCTCTTTTACCCTCGCTAGATCACCTTTCCGTCGAGACTGGCACTCCTATGCCAGATGGCCAGGCAGAGATATCGACTATCGAAAAGGCTTTGGTTGCTCTCCATCGCGCTGATGAAGCTAAGAAGCCAATTGACCGAAAGAATACATGGAAAGGGGTTGTTGGGAGAATCAAGTGGGTGATGGACACTGTAGGCCCGGTTGCGGAAGTGCGTGCAAAATCCATTTCGCCTCTCCTCGACTGAGCCGACTTCCGCTCTCAGCTCCACCCGTTTGCAAAGATGGCATATGGCTTAGTTTCAGCAATTCCCGAGGTGCATCCGTTTGCGTTATTGTCGGATGGGAACACTTATGCCATCATGTTTATCCTATGCCAGACACTCCTAGAACAGTGTGAACGCGACGACAATGTCCTAGCCCTAGTTGATGCCATGCACGATGCGTTTAATTTCGCGCACCACGAAGACATTTTGAAATCCATCAAGCCCGACTCCAAGCAGGCCGAAATCCTTACTATGATGCTGCGGGGTATCTGTAGTTGCGGCGACTTTATCCAATCGTATGCAAAGGACTCACAATTCTGTATGCTGACTTCATCTTCTCCACTGGCCGATTTAAATGCGTGATTTTAGGGAAGCGGACGTTGAAAAATATGGGCGGTGGAATCGCCAAAGATATTGAGGACTTATCCGCCTCCCTTGTCGAACATCGAAGGGCTTTCTTGGATCAAGCAGCCATTACCACGGAGATAACTGCGTTCCAGATTCTGGACGGCGTGGGAATACTTTCAGCCAAGGTGGATTGGATATCTACTCGGCTTGAGTGGGTGTCAAGCCAGGTTTCAGACGCCGGTACGTATCCCTGATGGATTGTGGGTTTCTGGGTAATCGATCTGATAATCGTTATAGAGCTAGAAGCAAAAATCAGAGAAATCCCATATGGGACAGGCTCGCGATTCACACCCGACAAGGGCTGTCTTACGGGAACGCGCACGGCCTTCCTAGACTTCATTGTAAATTGGGTGAACGATCCCGCTTCGGAGCCTGGTCTCGTTCTTTTCGGGCAAGCAGGCACTGGAAAGTCATCGATTGCGCATGAGATCGCACGTCGCTTCGATAAAATGCACCGTCTTACGTCGTCCTTTATCTTTTTGCGAAAGGAGCAATCCAAACGGGAAGCCTATCACCTCTTCACGACTCTTGCTCGCGATCTCTCCGACCGCTATCCTTCGTTTAAATCCGCACTAGGAAGGATCATAAAGGACAACACCTCTCTCCGAGTTGGAACCCGTGACTATAGCACCCTGTTTGAAACTCTTATCTTGGAACCGCTTAAGGACTTGCACATCGTCGGTCCTATTCTTGTTGTAATCGACGCATTGGACGAAAGTGGGGACGCAACTGGTGAAAAAGGCTTACACACATTTCTTGCTAAAGCGCTCGCTAAACTGCCGTCAAATTTCCGTGTGCTCATCACCTCGCGGCCTGAGCACGATATCGAGTCTGCGTTCGTTGGAGATAGATTAGCCAGCATCAAAATCAAATACATGAAAGATTCTAAGTTGGCTGCTACGACACATGCCGATATTCTCGAGTTTCTTCGGACGAGGCTCCATTCTGACGAGTTGAATGTTTATTGCGATGCTCTGGCGACCAAGGCGGAGGGACTGTTCCAGTGGGCAGCAGTTGCCAGTGGATACATCCTGGAACCTCCCGAATTCTTTGATTTTAGCAGGATCAAATGCATACAGCACCTTTTGATACCCACGGCGGATCATCGTAGACCAGATCCGCTGGACGAGTTATACGAACAAGTTCTTAAAGGATACTTCAGACACCAAGGAGCGCAGCGTCTATTCCGGTCTGTCATGGGACAGTTCATTGCCGCATTCGAACCCCTCTCCATCCGATCCCTCATCGCTTTACGTCAATATGCCTCCATTGGTGACGACTCCGATCCCGAATCCGTCCGTAGAATGCTCCGTCGCCTAAGTTCGTTGTTGAGTAATGTCAATTCATCCGATCAAAACCTTCCTATCGTTCTTCTCCATACATCATTCCGCGACTTCCTGACAAATAAAGAGAAGAGCGGCGAGTTTTACGTTGACCTTCTCCATTCTCATCGTCATTTGGCCCATTCCTGTCTTGGTTTAGTGCTCTACGAGCTCAAGTTCAACATCTGCAACCTCGAATCATCATATCTCGCTAACAACGACGTTCAAGACCTTAAATCGCGCATTGCTAAACACATCCAACCTGCTCTGTCATATGCTTGTCGTTTCTGGGACGATCATTTAGGACATCTTGCCTTTGAAACCGATCTTTTTAGCAAACTTCGGGCCTTCTTCGAGACGAAATTTCTCTTTTGGCTGGAGGCCCTTAGCTTGACGAGCAATGTGCGTCTTGCTTTGCCAGCATTATCGATTCTGAATGTGTGGTTTGCCTCTGGTCATGGTGTGAGTATAACTGTTGATTCGATGAGGCCGGCAGAAAACTGATAGCTACGATCGCAACAGGTGGATCAAATGGAGCTAGAGAAATTGAGGGCATTCATCAATGATGCGTCTGCATTTGTACGGTATTTCGGGATAGCCATGGCAAAGAGTGCTCCCCATGTCTATCTCTCTACCTTACCATTTGCACCGACACGTTCTCTTGTCTCTGCACATTATTCCAGCTCATTTCCTCGAATGTTACGCGTGGAACGTGGACGATTGTCTCATTGGCCATCATCGGAGATGGTGATTTCAAACGTTTGGGGTGGGGTCTTGTCCATTGCACTGTCGCCAGATGGCCAACGCATCGTCTCAGGGTCTTCCAATGGAGCAATTTATGTATGGAACGCCTCTACGGGAGAGGCAGAGCCAGGCACATTTACTGGACACACGAATTGGGTCACATCTGTAGCATTCTCGCCAGATGGCCAGCGCATCGCCTCAGGCTCTTCCGATGGAACAATTCGTATGTGGAACGCCACTACGGGAGAGACAGAGTCAGGCCCGTTTACTGGACACGCGCATTCAGTCACGTCTGTGGGATTCCCGCCAGATGGTCAGCGCATCGTCTCAGGCTCGGAGGATCAAACGATCTGCGTGTGGAACGCCACAAAGGGAAGGATAGAGGCGGGCCCATTTACTGGACCTATGTATTCGGTCACGTCTATAGCATTCTCGCCAGATGGTCAGCGCATTGTCTCCGGGTCGGACGATCGAACAATCCGTGTGTGGAACGCTACTACGGGAGAGACAGAGGCAGGCCCATTTACTGGACACGCGGATTCGGTCATGTCTACGGTATTCTCGCCAGATGGTCAGCACATCGTCTCAGGCTCGCAGGATGGAACAATTCGTGTGTGGAACGCCACTACGGGAGAGACAGAGGCAGGCCCCTTCTCTGGACACGCGGATTTGATGTCTGTGGCATTCTCGCCAGATGGCCGGCGCATCGCCTCAGGCTCGCACGATGGAACAATCCGTATGTGGAATGCCTCCACGGGAGAGACAGAGGCAGGCCCATTCACTGGACACGCGGATTCGGTCAGGTCTGTGGCATTCTCGCCAGATGGCCAGCGCATCGCCTCAGGCTCGCACGATGGAACAATCCGTATGTGGAATGCCTCCACGGGAGAGACAGAGGCAGGCCCATTCACTGGACACACAGGTTGGGTCACGTCTGTGACATTCTCGCCAGATGGTCAACGGATTGTCTCAGGCTCAGACGATGGAACAATTCGTGTGTGGAACGCCACCATGGGAGAGACAGAGGCAGGCACATTTACTGGGCATCCGTCTTCGGTCAAGTCTGTGGTATTCTCGCCAGATGGTCAGCGCATCGTCTCTGGCTCGGACGATGGATCAATCCGTGTGTGGAACGCCTTTACAGGAAAGACAGTTGCACGCCCATTTACTAGTCACACGCACCCAGTCAGGTCTCTGGCATTCTCGCCAGATGGCCAGCGCATCGTCTCAGGCTCGGACGATCAAACGATTCGTTTGTGGAATGCCACGACGGGAGAGACAGAGGCAGGCCCATTTACTCTACACAAGGATTGGGCCATGTCTATGGGATTCTCGCCAGATGGTCAGCGCATCGTCTCAGGTTTGCGCGATGGAACAATTCTTGTGTGGAACACCACTACGGAAGAGAGAGAGGCAAACACGATTACTGGACACGCGGATTCGGTCAGGTCTCTAGCATTCTCGACAGTTGACCAGAGCATCGTTTCAGGCTCTTCCGATAGAAAAATTCGTGTGTGGAACGCCTCTACGGGGAAGACAGAGGCGGATCCATTTACTAGACAAACGAATCCGGTCTGGTCTGTGGCATTCTCGCCAGATGGCCAGCGCATTGTCTCAGGCTCAGACGATGGATCAATCCGTGTGTGGAACGCCTCTACAGGAAAGACAGTGGCAGGCCCATTTACTAGTCACACGCACCCAGTCAGGTCTCTGGCATTCTCGCCAGATGGCCAGCGCATCGTCTCAGGCTCGGACGATCAAACGATTCGTTTGTGGAACGCCTCTACGGGAGAGACGGAGGCAGGCCCATTTACTGGGCATACGAATTATATCATGTCTGTGGGATTCTCGCCAGATGGCCAGCGCATCGTCTCAGGCTCTTGGGATGAAACAATTCGTTTGTGGAACGCCTCTACGGGAGAGACGGAGGCAGGCCCATTCACTGGACATACGAATTGTGTCACGTCTGTGGGATTCTCGCCAGATGGCCAGCGCATCGTCTCAGGCTCGGTCGATGGAACAATTCGTGTATGGAATGTTACGACTGGTGAGACAGCAAGCCCATTTATTGGACATATGGATTCGGTCGAGTCTGTGGCATTATCGCCAGATGGTCAGTGCATTGTCCCATCTGGACATGGGTCAATTCATATGTTGAACGCTACGACAGGAAATACGCAAATTACAAGACACGTCGACTTCACTGACGACTCCATGATCAATGACGAGGGGTGGGTATGTGGTACTAAAGGTGAACTCTTAATGTGGATCCCGCCACCTCATAGGGCACATCTTCACCGCCCAAGTAATATCTGGGTTTCTGGAGAATATGAGACCCGCGTCGATCTTTCTAATTTTGTACATGGGCGGAGTTGGCACCTAGATAGAACCGCTACAGCAATCCGTGTTTTTTTCTTTATACGGTCTGAAATGTGATTTGATACGCTAGAAAGGAGCTCATTGAGGCAACATAAGTTGCGCCATGATTGGTATACTCGGGCTTGCCGTGCGCACGCGGGTCATGTCGGCGCTCTTAGTCATACCGATAGCGGACACCTTCCTGGAGATCTTCTAGGTTGGCCCTGCGGCGATCGTCATCTCTGTCATGAGCAGCTCGTCCTCAGACTCGCGCATCTGCGCCTGTGCCTGCTCCTGCTGCGCACCGAGCGCCTCTCGCTCGCGCATTAGCCTGAGCTCGCTCTCCCACGTTAGAACATATGGTGTAGTGTGCGGCTTGTAGTCCAATCGCCGCTTCACATAGAACGCCAGGTATATCTGTGCTGTCGTCCCAAGCACTTCCGCGAGCGTCGCGGGTGTCGCCCTGTCGTCGTCGTCGAACCTGCATCACTAGGACGGCATGGAGGGTCCCCCCCAGGTGTGTGAGCAGGTGTGATGGCTGGCAGCGACGGTAAGTAAATTTTGGCATGCACCGTGTCCTGGAAGCGCGCAAAGCTTGTGTAGTGGCCGTTGTCGATCTGGTCCTCGTGGTTGAAGAGCTCGTAGTAGTCGTACAGTGCCTCCGGGCGGTCGAGGTACCTGCGCGCAGGACAAGTCGAGGATCAAACTGAGGAACTGGTACATCACGTTGACCCTGAAATAGAAGCTGACGCTTGAATGGAGGACGGCTTTGCACTACGACCGACGGGCTTGCCAGAAGGACACCCATAGTTCTCGGCTAGGATATAGATGAGGGGAGGGGGGCTCATCACACAATGTACCAAAATACCAGAGCCCCTCCACGCTGTTTTTCGGCGGTGTCGTCGACCCAACGCTCGTAGGACGCCCGTATAGACCTTAGGATTTACATTAAGGTCGGATGGGGGAGGCATCCCAGGTATCGGGAAAGTGATAGGTCGGCGCAAGAAAGGGCGTCTCGACCCTTGGCTAGCGAGAAGACGAGGCAGTTTTTACAGGTCGAACTATCTTAGGATATCACAGAGCCCGCCAACAGCTACAGTATATACCGCGGTAATAAAAACGCTCAGGTTGGCCTGTTCAAGTTTTGTGCATGAACACAAGTGCTACAGCGAGGACGGATGTCAATGGTAATGTATGCGCTTACTGAAGTGCTTTACTGAAACGCCAAGATCGACTCCCCTGTAACTGGGAGCTTGAGATTGTGCGTGTACTAGTAGCAAAATAACATGTCCGCAAGCCAGGGTCAAATACGGTATTACCTGTGATACTGTAAGATTTTGCGGGTGACAAACTGGTAGACCGGCGACCACCACCTCCGTGGTGCCGGCTCCGCTAGGGTTCTTCGTCGCTTGCTACGACCTCAACCTTATTCTCCGGCTTGGATTGTGATAAGAATTATGAATCTAACAAACTGGTGTTCTGATTGTCGAAATCATCCTTGACAAATTCACCATGGGCTTTGTCTGGAGATCCAATACGGGCACGTTTGTGACTGAGTCTCGTGCTGCCCTCTAAATGGCGAGAGGTTATCGTCCGAGTCACCACTGGTGAGGCCAATCTTGGTTTTTTCCTGCAATACCGATCATGTCTGTCGTACGACTTGACTGAATGAAAGACTCTGCCACAGCGCATACACTCGTGTCTCATAGCTGGGCATTTGTGAGTCATGACCGAGTCCATAATGTGATACGAATGAAACCTACCCATGACTGCTTTATTGTGATAGAGCAGCAGTGAGCAGCAGAAATGGAACACTAATCTAATCGACCGGGCCATTCACACTCCGGGAATGGCTTATGTAATACGGCGATAACTGTTAACCGGTCTCAGCGGGAAAAATGTGTCAAAGGGACACTGTAGAATAACAATGGTTCAAAAAAAAAAAAAAAAAGGGACACTGTATCATAAAAAGCATCTGATACAAGTTGTGGAATAATTATGGGTGCTTTTGGTGATACATACGTTCCCATGCGTAGCGCGCTATACATTACACTCATACGATATTAGGGCCTCATATGAAAATATAACTCCACAATACCTGAGGAAAATTTCAATTATTCACGCACAAAAAACCTAGTGGGAGAGAGACGGAGAGAGAGAGATACAACAGCTAGAAAAAAAAAGAGAATAGGAAAAAAAAGCCCTAGATGGGGGGAGAACGGGGGAAGGAGGCATATATAGGTACGTTACATCATATCATCAGCTTACGATAGGTAGGTATTTGTGCGGCATTCGGTCTCGTAGATTCGTAATAGAGTGGAGGTAGTATAATAACGGGACCTCGGGAGGGGTCCCAGACGGAGATGTCGCCCATGAGTTGAAGAGGAAGCGGGGTTTGTTTGGTAGTAACGGCGAGGAAGACGGGACAGCCTGGAGTGCCCGCATCCGTGCGGCCCACCATGGAGATTGGGCAGCCCGCCCCGGGCCGCCCGGGCATAACAAGGCGCGCAAGAAAATCGATAGCGCCTGTCAACAAGGCTGCACACTCGCGCGGCGCGTTTTCCGGAGCACCGCCGGGCTCACGCCGCCTGCACCGCCGTGCTTCGCACCAGCAGTAGACGCCCCGGGCCCGGCACTGCCATCCGCCGCGCCGGGGCGGCCTTTCCGCGATGTGGGCAGTGTGCGGCTACGCACGATGCCGGGCGGCGCCGCAGCGGACGACTGTGGCTGCGGCGCAACCTTGTTGGCGGTTGTCGTCGTCGATGACGCAGTGGCGCCGTGTCTCCCACGCTCGTCTACTGAGCGCTGGTGGCGCTGAATAATGCGCCAGCCGTCTGGGCCCTCGCCGTCGCTCACGCTCGTGCGTGCACCGGCGTCGTAGGGTGGTGTGAGGGAGCGCGAGGGGGTCGGAGGAAAGGCGGGTGGTGGTGGGGTATCGAGCATGAACCAGTCTTGGTGTGCGATGAGGAACTCGAGCACGTCCTGACTTAGCTGGTGCTCGGAGGGCGAGAGCTCGTGTTCCGGGTGCGACATCAGCCCTGGACGGAAGATCACGGCGAGGTCTACGGGAAGACATAGTAAAGAAGAGCCAAGGAAACGGTCAATGAAGAAGAGTGCATACTTTGTGCGGTCATCAGGTTTTTATCGGATTTGCGGGCAAAGACGGAGAGGAGATCGAGGACGTAGAGAAGGAGATATTGGTTTGCGTGGGCCATCGAGTGGATGAGCCGCTTGTATGTCGCGATGACCGCTTCTTGATTGTACGGCTTTTTTGCTGTCCGTAACCAATCAGGAAAAAAAAGATTATCGCCCCTGACCCACGGAACACGTACCGATCGCTTCTCGGAACTACATCCGATGAATTAAAACGGAAATACAGGTCAAAAGAGTGGATACGGGGTCAAAAGAAGGGTCGGCGCGTACAGGAAAATAGAGGTTATATGGTATCACGGGCTCCTAAAGTCACGAACACCGCGCATGTCAGCGACAGAGTTAAGATCAGAAGAGCAGGGCACCTCGGGCTACGCACAGGCATAAGAGTGAGGTAGCGTCGGAAGACACTCGCGACGTCATGCGTTGTGTAGTTCTCAGCCTTCCAGTCAAGTGACTTGCCGTACTGTGCCGCGGTGGCGATGCAGTGAGTGAAAGGAGGGTATGTGTGGGGTGTGGGGGGATGACACGCACTCGGGGTGGAGTCTCGAAGATGGCTTGGAGCTCGCGCATGCGCTTATTGGAGCCGTTCACGCGAAACGTGCCCTCGATTTCAGTTGCTGCGTAGTTGGAGAAAGCCCCATGTCAACGATCTCTACGAAATCAGCTCAAAGAGCTCCCGCTCACCGTTCTCCTTCAAGAACAAACCACTGCATGCGCCGCAGCAAAATCCGACATGTCATCAGCACCGATTCTCGAGACGGAGGGACCAATAAAAAGGGGAGATGGAAAAAAAAAAAAAAAGAAAGGGAGTGCGAATAACGAGTAGACGTACCATTTGGCCACGACAACCGGAATATAACCCCAGACATACAACTTTCCATTCGCGTCGGCCGTCGATATCTGCACGTTCGCATATTTCAAACTCTCCTTCAACGGACGCCCGAACACCGCGCCTGCCGGCGGCGGCACGTATTCATGGGGTTGTGTCTGCGAGCGCGGATGGGAGTGGGGATACGAGTGGGAGTGTTGCGGCGACGGGCGTACCTTCTGCGCGGTGGTGAACTGCTGCCACCACGTGCGCAGGCCGGCTTTGGTGTCGCGTTGGTCTCGGTGCTCAGTAGCCATACCTGGCTGCTGTAGTTGTTGTTCTGATCGTCGTTGTAATGGAACGGAAGGGGGTGGATGGTACGGATGATGGAAAGAAGGAATCGAAGATGTAGCAGTGAAGGGTTTGCGTGGCGGCGGCTGCGGAACGGACGGAGCAGGAGCAGGTGTAGGTGCAGGAGCAAAAGTGGTGGCGGGTCCAAATTTGAAACCGGGCTTGGCGGATCTCGGGCGGGCAGTGCTGCTGGGGATTTGAATCTGGTTTCGTTCAGTCTCGGAGGTGCTCGTTCGCGATCTGGCGCGGGGTCGTGGATACGTCTGTGGGTACGTGTATGTAGGCGTGTGCGTATGCGTATGCGTGTACGCGTATTCGTGTGTGTGCCGCCGTGGCGGACGGGATGTTTGGTCACGTTCCGTTTCGAATTCGGGCGTAGGCTCAAATGTCCGAGAGTCGTGAGTCGGGATGTGGGGTGATGGTGGTGGTTGCGGTTGCTGGCGTTGCTGCTTGCGACGCCAAGGGAAACGGGTGAATGGGAGGTTAAGACGGCGCTTTGTGTTTGTTGTAGATTCCACGCTTGGGCGGCTCAGGGAGGCGGCCAGTGCGGGACAAGGACTCAAATTGTTTCGGATAAGGTTTGTGTGGAATGTGAAAAGAATGAGAGAAGAGAAGCTGTGCTGATACTCTTGTGACAGCGGTTGCGAGGGGGTGATTGAGTATTAAGAAGGTCCACGATGCGGTGCTGCAGCGGGTCGCGGTCGCGGGCAAGAAAATGCGTTATTTGGCAAGAATTGACAAATGAGTGACAAGAACGTGGCGTCGTACAAATCAAAGGGTAATGTCCAATCGTCCAACGAACAAAACAAAGCACACAAAACAAAACTACATAGAGAAGGTATCGAGAAATAGTCCAAAGGTCCAAGAGTAAGTTTATCAGTTGCAGGTCGGGATGGTAATGTCCTTGAGGGTTTTACTTGACAGGATTTAAATTAATAAAGACGAAAAGAGGAATATGAACTTACTTTGACGTGAATAAGCCCCACCAACCTTCTACGCCACCGAATTGTTGATCCTACCGTCACAATTAGACCCAGCTCTAAATATAATCAGATCACCAACCTTCCAAACCTCATCAAAGACCTCAAAGAAGAAATAGCCTGTCCCATTCTTGTTAGCCTGGCACACAAACGTATCCAAGAACGTTTGCAGATTGGCGATGGATGCCGTTGACGGCCCATTGTTCGCATTCCCCGCATCCGATGATTGCTGCCCCATATCAGATCATGAGTTTCATGATTAACCGATCCAACTCTTACCGTCGGCCAACCTGTTTCGGCAATGTACATCGTCGGACGGTTAGTCAGCGCCGCTGCCGGTTGCACATTCTGCTCCTGGAAAAATTGATTCGTCCAGGCCGCCGACTGGTCGATCGACACGTTGGCAAACCAAGGGTGCACATTGGACATCTGACCAAAATACGTCATTTACTCTGGCGCAGACATCCCAATATCCAACACCTACGCCATATTCAACAGCTTGCAGCACCTGTGTGTTGAAGTACGCGCCAGCGTCCGCCGTGCCAACTGGGATGTGCTTTGGCAAGTTCAGCGAGTTAAGCGTAGAGATGGTATCGCTGATGTTCGCAATCAATAGCTGGCCGCCTTGGTTTCCAACGGCGCTGTTCGGGTCTGTCGCTCCATTTGCATTCAAGTAACTAAATGCTACGAGTATCAGCGCGTTTCCAGGGTACGAGATAAGTGCCACTCACTTGAGCATCCATTCATTACCAACGGTGACGCCCGCAATGTGGTCCGTGCCGTACGTCTTGATCGCATCCGTGATCAAGTCGCGCTGGCGCGTGTACGCCGCACCCCCGTCGGTCGGGATAGGATAGTTACCCAAGAAAACGGAAAGATCCACTTTCGTTTGCTTAATCGCCTCGAGCTGCGAACATATCAGCGGGTGCCGATAAGATGAGTTGCGATCAACTTTACCACCAGGGCAGACTGGTTACAATCAGCGCCGTACAAGCGTATGCGCTGAAAAATGAGCGGCCATTAGGCAAGTGTGGGAGACGGGGTTAAAGAGGCATGCATAGCTTACGGTGGTGAGTTGTGAGATAAGCTTGCCAAGGCGTCAGTCAGCACACAGCCTCCTCGTGACCAAACACAACCACGTACCTGGATGTCCGTGATAACATCGCCTGCACGGTGTACGATCCTGATCAGTCTAAGAAAAAAAGAAACCAACGGACAACGCACTGAGCGAGTTGCCACAGTTGGGCAACTGTGAGCCAGAAGGGGTATATGCGAGCGCATAAAAGCTTTGTTTGAGCCGCGAGTCCTTGATGAACGAGCTAGGATCGTTTGGGTCCGTCTGTGGGACGGCCGAGCTATTGTTGCCACTTCCACTTGAGGAGCGGTTGCTCGTGTTGCCGTTCTTACGCGAGACGGCAACGCCTACGCCAGTGCCGATCCCAATAATAGCGAGGAGAGCAACGACTGACCCCCAGATCTACGGTACAGGTTGGTGGCTCAGTTGGGAGACCAGTAGCGGAATGGGAAGGAATGCGTACTATCCACTTGCGGCGGCCGGTACCAGAGCCGTACTTCTCCTGCCACTGGTAGGGCGCTGCGGACGCTTCTATGTTGCGATACGATGATGCCATGGGTATTGGTGTTGCTGCGATATCCTGTCCTGAGTCGGTGCTGGTGGGTAGTGTATATGCACCGCGGGTAGCCGAGTCTGGTGCGCTGTGTGTTGGAACTGCTGGATCTGAGAGAGAGAAAGAAGTTGGGTATTGCGAGGAAAGCCTATGCGGTGGCTATGGACGACGGACGACGTTGGCCAAACGCAACGCCGAGTTGGAAGTGAATGGAGGAGAGAAGAAAGAAAACAGTTGAAGGGAAAGTGAGCACCAACGTAACTTAGAACGAACTAGTCGCCGCACTTGTCGCTTACCGGAATAGCAGATGTGTCAAAAAAGTCCAGATTATCGGGGTTTGAATGCCCCGGTACATCTCTATAGGGCTGGAAGCTAGTCTGTGAGCCAGCTACTGGCTCTGGGGTTCCGAACGGGTCGCGAGGGTGTGACATAGCGAGGTATAGAGGAGGCGAACAACTGGGGAGAGCGATAGAAGCGCAGGTGTTGGCCCTGCCACGCCACTTTGCACAGCCGTTGCCTGTCGAACTTGGCGTCGCTGCCCAATCACAATTATTATATTTATTTAGTAGAACATTTCTAAGTTACGCCCATCCCCACAGTTGACAAAATTGGCGGCCTCAGTTGAGCGGGCGGTCAATTTGAAAGTCACGCACCGAGGTCAGAGTTGTCTGAGCCCTCGAGGGGAGATTGACTCCCCCGGTTAACTTACATGTGAAAGCCGGGGGTCACCGGTTCGAGAGTGTATGCGGTTCTGAGTCGACAACCTAGTCTCAACAGGAGTCCGACAGGTTTCACCCCGACCACATTGTATCGGTTCTCTCATCATGCCTACGGCGACGCTTACCACGTCGCCGACAGTCCCTTCTACAACGTTTATTCCCCTAAAAGTAGCCGCCTTACCACTACCACAACTCGCCACGATCAACACACCATCACCGTCTTCATCGCAACAACACAACACGGCAGCTACCCTGCGCCCGCTCTACACTCGTGCCGTCCGCGCATTCCTCCACCGCGACATCGTCCTCACCCATTCACTTCTGACCTCCGCATTCGCCCTCCTCACCCCGCCCTCTACCAGCGCGCTCGATTCCCTCTCCGAACATCGCCGCAAATGGGACGTCCTTCGTATCACCCTTGAAGTCACCTTCTATACTGCACCGCCCGCGGACACAGCGAGCGTCCCAGCGACGCTGCGCTCCAATGCGTTACTTTCTGGCGCCGCCCTCCTCGCCACGCTCCACTCACGCTCCGTCCGCCTCTTTACCCCAGCGGACAGCCCCGCCCCTAACCCCGCATTCCTCCCCGCACAGGTACTCGTCACCCTCGCCCTCTCCAGCGCCAAGATAGGCTGTCCCGCCGCGGGGCGTGGCATTACCGAGGAGTGGCTGGCGTGCAGGCTTCCCGCCGCGGTACCCGAGGACGGCTACGAGAAGGTGCTCGAGGTATACTGTCTAAGCATTCTACCTGCGCTCGGAGATTGGGCGTATGCGCGGCAGTTCTTACAGTACGAGACGGAGCTCCCCGCCCAGAGCAGAGAGGTATGCGTTCACTTGCCGCCCGCAGTATCAGCTACTGACTGGCTCGTGCTCGCAGCGTCTCACCGCGTCCCTCGCCTCCCTGCACGAGCAGCATCTCGCATCGCTCGTCCAGAAACCCAAGGTCGACCCACCATTAGCATCAACATCGACATCAGCGCCCGCGCCACCAACCTCTACACACGCGCCCACCATCACCCCTACAACCAGCACGAGCGCGCAAACAGAGCCCTTCTCAGCCGTGACGCCGACTCCCTCGCGGCCGTCCTCCCCAACGCCATCCAGCTCCTCTGCCTCCAGCAACTCGACGCACACCGCCGTTCCCGCAAACCCGCTCCGGCGCGTATCGCCACCAGGCGCGAAGTACCCACACTCGCTGGTCCCCCTCACGCCGACGCCATCGACCGCAACGCTTACCCCCACCTCGTACCGCGCCGCCAGCGCCCGCCGCAGCAGGACGCCCCCCGCCCCGGCGGAACGTTATCAGGGCAGCGGCTCGTGGCACGCGCTCGCGCCGTCGGCGTCATCATGGTTCGAGGCACTCCGCCCGTACCTCCGGCACGCGCCGCTCTTCATCCTCTGCGTCGTGTTGCCCGCGCTCGCCGTATTCGTACGCTTCTTCCGCCGTCGACACAAGGCCATAGCGGCGGTTGCGGTGGCCGGCACTGGAGCTGAAGTTGGTGCGAGTGCTGCGAGGACTAAAGCAGTGGAGGATGTGCGTCGGCGATTGAGTGGCGTGCAGGGTAGGCGAGGGCTGTTGAGCGCGGTGTGGGACGAAGCGGTAAGGGCCGTCTGGGATACCGTCGTGATGGGCGGTCGCGGACTGGTATAAGCTTGGTGGTGATATCTATCTTTAGGCTCGCTGTCAAGAGTCGGTACGACGGTTAGTAGTGCAGAAAGAAAGAGTCAGTTCCAGATTTTTAATTTGTCTATTTAGTACGGCTGCCAAGTCAAGTCTCCCTACTGCCCTCGTTTTAACCTAGATATATTTCTCAGTTATATATGATCTATCAAAATCTCATGTTCAGCATACCAGTTCTGGTCCTGGTAGGCCATTCATTGTCACGATACATACATATCACTCCGCATCCATTGTTCTTATCTCCATATAACACACGATGATAACATTGTTCGTGGACGGGATCATTTGAACGATGCACGACACCAATAAATGCGAACGCATATAAGGGCAGAGAGGAGGGTAGAGGCTGGATGTATGCGGAATTGGGCCTATATCACACAAAGAAGGCACAGGAAGTGAATCAACCTCACATCAGAACGTGTAGTACCAGACGCTACGGCTCAATGCGAAGGGCGACTCGAATTGCAATAGCAGCGACACATGATACTCGGGACAAAACATACCCGCCTTCCCCTTCTCAACAAAAGAATGTCCGTCCACTCGCGACGCATTCCGCTCCTCCCATATGCTCCGAGTCAGTCATGGGCACCAGCCAGAGCGACGCCTCCAGACAAACGAGATACGGTTATAATACGAAACAGGAACACGACCGAAGTATGACACGTTTGTCTAGGGGACTGGAACGCGGACAGAGAGGCTATGAGCTGGCTCTGCTCGAACTTTGGTGTCCCCAGGGATTTGTTCGTTAGGTTAGGAAAAACTATGATACGACTTGCGCATCAACAAGCAGCTGATTGATTACATCAGCTGTTCTCACGGACCGGTTAAAAATAACCCCTTTACAGTCCTGAAACTGGTTTCAATTTCGCTAGAAATACTGTTAGAGTGTGAGGGTAGATGGGCCACGCCCTACTTATTACTTTCCTCGACCACTCTCAACCTCCACATCTGCGAAAAACATGACAATGGCTACGACCCATAAGCCCCTCACCGTCGATCGTATCGAAGACATGACCTTAGGTGCATTTGGCAACCTGCGACCATCTGAGACATTGAACCACCTCATTCGGTATCTTAGTACCTGGAGCGGTAGCGAGTACGATATCTTCCCATCATTCCTAACTAATGACCGTACTAACGGTGCTTCCATAACAGCAAACTCTTCATGGTAGGTGGCCATGACGTTGTTTAGACGACCCGTCCCGCAGCGCTGATTGGTCGCTTGATTTAGCTCATCCAATATGGGGCAAAAGTGCTGATCCCTATTCTGCAAGCGCGAGCGCGCCTCCAACATCGCGCAGGCGTGCGCAGTCAGCCGATCAGTTCCGTTGCTCCGAAGCTAGCAAAACTTGCGAGTACCATAAGTAGCGCTCGCTCATTGTGGGGTCTATGGGGTACGTGCCATTCGCTTTCTCGCCGTCATATTCCTCAAGCCCCAGACCCTACCAATAAAAGGGATGTTACCCATCATCCAATGGCTCATTTCCCTCGAGCGCACCCCGCCGCCCACGCGCCGCCTCCTCACCATCGAACGCACGCAAGGATGGTCGATGCTCGCCTTCTTCCCCCTCCAGCAGCTCTCCTTCCTCCGCACGAACGACTTCATCCCCGCTGCTCTTTCCCTTCCCACACCGTCCGGAAAGCCCCGGCGCGTGACTATCAACGACGGCGCGGTCTCGCTGTGGTCGACGCGCCTCTGGATGGCGTACGTCGTGCTCCAGCTCGCGCACCTACGCGAAGACCGCACCTTGCTCGTCAAGCGTCAACGCGCGCTCGAAAAACTGAGCGCTCGAGAGAAACTGCAGCCGCAGGAGCGCGCCGAGCTTGCGCGGAGGTGGGACGCGTGGTACAACGAGCTCGCTGTCAACTTGAGCTATCTGCCCATGACGATCCACTGGTCAGCTCTCTCCCTTTTCTATCTCTCTGTGTGCTCACACCGCTTGCGAAATGCTTAATCCAGGTCACTTGAGAAAGGTCTTTTTGGAAACGACGTTAGTTCACTCTTTCAGTCGTGCTTGCGCGTAGCTGGCTGACAAACGCCTGTTTTTAGATTTGGGTCTCGCTATTTGGCTTCGCAGCTGCGATAGCGTCCTTCCGTAGTGGGTGGAAAGCAACTGCTCTCCCACTACCACCACCTTCTCCCGCAGAGTCGTCTGAGGATGCATTGGCGGTATCAGAAAAGCCACAGGATACCGATTCAAGCCCTCAATAGACACGAATCCTTCAACCATACGTCTTACTAGCGCATTGGGAAACTTACACCTCTGGAAGATGTCTCAGTCTTAATGTCAGTAGCCACGATGTTGCTGTTGTTATATCTCCTCGGTCTGCCCTGTTTCACCTGGGTATTTATTTTGTGATTCTCGATAAGCTCCGTATTTTCTTCTCTTTGCTATTACACAGACCCCGTCCATGGCATACTTGTACTATCGCATTTTATTCGAGATAAATTTCCCGTCCAACCTGGTTGCTTGTGGACTGTTTCCCGGGCCAAAACCATCACATGCATCATATGTTACGCTAGTGAAGCCCTCTAACAGAGCTTTGAAAAGTGTTCATGAAAAGGGCCAAGGACTGCTTTTTCGAGGGTAGGCTTGCACGCCTCCAGTTCCTCAGCAGTTTCGGCAATGTGTTTGATGTTCCCGGGCAAATGCCGAGCGTGGGATCGGCCGCGATTTGCCGCGATGTGATTGGGCAGTACAGAAACACACGGATAGCGCGTGGTAACCCAACCCCCAGACACTCGAACCGTCGCTCACTCTAATCCCCCATACTTTCTCCTATTGAGTGCACAGAACTTCCTTGAATACTAGCTAGTATGGCCACTGCACAAGATGTGGAACATAGGCAAATGTCCTTGACTTCGTACGTAGATGGCTTTTGACAAATGAAACCCCTTGATTGTGACCCACTACTCCAGCCCGGATCCCTCAACATCGCAAAACCCAGGAAGGTGCTTCAATACCTTCTTTTGTTACCAATACCCAGCTAAGGACCGTCCTTTTGACAGTGCTCGAATCGCCGAATCGCAGGGGAGTACATCCCCGTTACTGAGTCTCGAGGTGACTGGTACGTGCTTCAATCGTAGCACGTTGAGGCCTCCTCAATCTCTTCATTAGTCATCCGAGCGGATAACGTTCCCCATATCAAGAGACGGTTTGGCCGGAAGAGGCGGTTCTTTGTCACTGTAACCAATCTTGGGACAGTCAAGAAGACGGAGAGCGTTCAGATTGATGGACAGATGGCTCACTGGAACCAGAGGCTCGGTGCCTTGTAGGACTTTCTTTTTTCGATCTTACCCTTCGGCTAAAAGTTCAGTTCAGTTCTACACAACGGTCTTCGCATATTATACTGTGTCTTTATGAGAAGCGGCTTGCACACCGTGATGAGCTTATCGGGATGCGTGAGATCCCGGTACCTGCCGAGTCCCAGAGTGGTCCGTCCTTAATTGGATTTCCCGTTCGTTCAGCTCACTGAAAATCTCGCGCGTAGATGTCCCATTCGTTCTCGCTAACAGCGACGGGAAAGCTGGACGGTCGAGACAGCCGATCACGCTCTACTTGACGATCGCCGTATCAGCGAACTTGCCCTCTCCGATCATCCCCCCCGAAATCTCGACCAAACGGGACGACACTCCCGCTGAAGAATCTACTAAGACCTCTATGGTCACAGACTCCGGGGGACCCGCTCGATCCTCCGCTCCCCAACTTCTTTTGCCCTCGCCAGATCCCGTTCTTGTCGAGGCTGGCACTCCCACGGCACATGGACAGGCCGAGGCATCGCCCACGGAGAAGGCTCTGATTGCTCTCCGTCGCGCCGATGAAGCTAAGAAGCCGATTGAGCGAAAAGATAGATGGAAAGGAACTGTTAGTAGAATCAAGTGGGTGATGGAGACTGTAAGCCCGATTGCGGAAGTGCGTGCAATATCCGTTTTACCTCTCCTCGACTAAGCCGATTTTCGCTCTCAGCTCCACCCGTTTGCAAAGATGGCATATGGCTTGGTTTCGGCCATCCCAAAGGTGCAACTATTTGCGTTATTGTTAGAAGGAAACACTTACTTTATCTGGGTACCAGACTCTCCTGGAACAGTATCAACGCGACAACAATGTCCTAAGTCTAGTTGAAGCCATGCACGATGCGTTTGATTTCGCGCACCACGAAGACACTCTGAGATCCGTCAAGCCCGACTCCAAGCAGGCCGAAATACTTACTCTCATGCTGCAGGATGTCTGTAGTTGCAGTGACTTTATCCAATCGTACGCAAAGGACGAACAATTCTGTATGTTGTGTCGTCTTCTCCATTAGCCGGTGTAAACTTTTGGTTTTAGGGAAGCGGACGTTGAAGAATGTGGTCGATGGGGTCGCCAAAGATATTGAGGCTTTGTCCGCCGCGCTTGTCGAACATCGAAGAGCGTTCTTGGATCAGGCCACCATCACCGCGGAGATAACTGCGTTCCAGATTCTGGATGGCGTAGGAATACTTTCCGCCAAGGTCGACTGGATGACCACTCAGCTCGAGTGGGTATCAAGCCAAGTTGCAGACGCCGGTACGTGACCCCGATGACTCGTGTGTTTGTGGGGTAATCGACCTGATAATCGCAATAGAACTAGATGCACGAATCAGAGAAATCCCATATGGGACAGGCCCGCGCTTCATACCTGAGAAAGGCTGTCTTCTGGGAACGCGGGTGGCCTTCCTGAACTTTATCGTCAATTGGGTGAATGACCCCGCTTCCGAGCGTGCTCTCGTTCTCTTCGGGCAAGCAGGCACGGGAAAGTCATCGATTGCGCATGAGATCGCACGTCGCTTTGATAAAATGCACCGTCTTACGTCATCCTATATCTTTTTGCGGAAGGAGCAATCCGAGGGCGAGGCTTACCGCCTCTTTACAACTCTTGCTCGCGATCTCTCCGACCGCTATCCTTCGTTTAAAGCCGCACTTGGAAGGGTCATCAAAGACAACACCTCTCTTCGACTCCGTACTCGTGACTATCCCACGCTTTTTAAATCCCTCATCCTGGAACCGCTTAAGGGTCTGCACTTCGTCGGTCCTATTCTCATTGTAATCGATGCCTTAGACGAGAGCGGAGATGTGACCGGTAAAAATGGGTTACACGAATTTCTTGCCAATAACCTCTCTAGACTGCCGTCGAACTTCCGGGTGCTCGTCACTTCGCGGCCGGAGGATGGCGTCGAGTCTGCATTCGTTAGAGCACCGTCAGTCAGCATCAAATACACGAACGATATCGAGCTGGCTGCTAAAACGGAAGATGATATTCTCGCCTTTCTTCGGAGGTTTCTCCCTCCAGTCGAGTTCAAAACGTATGGCGTTGCTCTGGCAAAGAAGGCAGAGGGATTGTTTCAGTGGGCGGCGGTTGCATGCGGATACATCCTTAAACCTCCCGCTTCCGTTGGTTTTAGCAAGAAAAAGTTCATAGAGCATCTTTTGAGACCCTCTGCCGGTCACCATAGGCAAGACCCATTGGACGAGCTGTATAGGGAAGTCCTAGAAGGATATTATACGCACCGAGAAGCGCGACTTCTATTCTGCTCAGTGGTGGGGCAGCTCATCACCGCATTTGAACCCCTCTCCATCCGCTCCCTGACCACCCTGCGACATCACACCCCTAATGACGACGACGATTATGATTCGGTTGCTGAAATGCTTCGTCACCTTGGCTCATTGCTGAGTAATGTCAACTCAGCTGATCAAAACCTTGTCATCGTACCTCTCCATACATCATTCCGCGATTTTTTGACCAATAAAGAGAAGAGTGGCGATTTTTATGTTGACCTTCGCGATTCTCATCGTCATTTGGCCCATTCCTGTCTTGGTTTAGTACTCCACGAGCTCAAGTTCAACATATGCAACCTCGAATCGTCGTACCTCGCCAATAAAGACATTGAAGACCTTAACTTGCGCGTCAATGAACACATCCCACCTGCACTATTGTATGCCTGTCGTTTCTGGGACGATCATTTGGAACATGTCGACTTCGACGCTGATCTGTTTGGAAAACTTCGAACTTTCTTTGAGAAGAAACTTCTTTTTTGGTTGGAGGTTCTCAGCTTGACAAGTGGCGTGGGTCTTGCTTCAGGAGCATGCTCGGCTCTAAACGTGTGGTTAGCCTCTGGTCAAGATGTGAGTATAAATTTTTATTCGATGAGTTCGGCGAACAACTAATAACTACGATCACAACAGGTTTCTCAGAGAGAGCTAGAGGAATTCAGGTCGTTCGTCAATGATGCCTCTGTGTTTGTACGATATTTCGGGGGGGCGATGGCAAAGAGTGCTCCACATGTCTATCTTTCTGCCCTACCATTTGCGCCGACCTGTTCTCTTGTCTATGCCCATCATTCCAGCTCATTTCCTCGAATCTTAAGCGTAACACGTGGGCGATTGTCTCACTGGCCATCATCGGAGCTAGTGATCTCACACGTCGGGGGCGATGTCGTATCGATTGCACTATCACCAGATGGCCAGCGCATCGTCTCAGGCTCTTCCGATGGAACAATTCGTGTGTGGAACGCCACGACGGGAGAAGCGGAGGCAGGCCCGTTTACTGGACACACGCATTCCGTCACGTCTGTGGGATTCTCGCCAGATGGCCAGCGCATCGTCTCAGGCTCTTGGGATCGAACAATTCGTGTGTGGAACGCCACGACGGGAGAAGCGGAGGCAGGCCCGTTTACTGGACACACGCATTCCGTCACGTCTGTGGGATTCTCGCCAGATGGCCAGCGCATCGTCTCAGGCTCTTGGGATCGAACAATTCGTGTGTGGAACGCCACGACGGGAGAAGCGGAGGCAGGCCCGTTTACTGGACACACGCATTCCGTCACGTCTGTGGGATTCTCGCCAGATGGCCAGCGCATCGTCTCAGGCTCTTCCGATGGAACAATTCGTGTGTGGAACGCCACGACGGGAGAAGCGGAGGCAGGCCCGTTTACTGGACACACGGATTCCGTCACGTCTGTGGGATTCTCGCCAGATGGCCAGCGCATCGTCTCAGGCCCTTCCGATCGAACAATTCGTGTGTGGAACGCCACGACGGGAGAAGCGGAGGCAGGCCCGTTTACTGGACACACGCATTCCGTCACGTCTGTGGGATTCTCGCCAGATGGCCAGCGCATCGTCTCAGGCTCTTGGGATCGAACAATTCGTGTGTGGAACGCCACGACGGGAGAAGCGGAGGCAGGCCCGTTTACTGGACACACGGATTCCGTCACGTCTGTGGGATTCTCGCCAGATGGCCAGCGCATCGTCTCAGGCTCTTGGGATCGAACAATTCGTGTGTGGAACGCCACGACGGGAGAAGCGGAGGCAGGCCCGTTTACTGGACACACGCATTCCGTCACGTCTGTGGGATTCTCGCCAGATGGCCAGCGCATCGTCTCAGGCTCTTCCGATGGAACAATTCGTGTGTGGAACGCCACGACGGGAGAAGCGGAGGCAGGCCCGTTTACTGGACACACGGATTCCGTCACGTCTGTGGGATTCTCGCCAGATGGCCAGCGCATCGTCTCAGGCTCTTGGGATCGAACAATTCGTGTGTGGAACGCCACGACGGGAGAAGCGGAGGCAGGCCCGTTTACTGGACACACGCATTGGGTCACGTCTGTGGGATTCTCGCCAGATGGCCAGCGCATCGTCTCAGGCTCTTCCGATGGAACAATTCGTGTGTGGAACGCCACGACGGGAGAAGCGGAGGCAGGCCCGTTTACTGGACACACGCATTCCGTCACGTCTGTGGGATTCTCGCCAGATGGCCAGCGCATCGTCTCAGGCTCTTGGGATCGAACAATTCGTGTGTGGAACGCCACGACGGGAGAAGCGGAGGCAGGCCCGTTTACTGGACACACGGATTCCGTCACGTCTGTGGGATTCTCGCCAGATGGCCAGCGCATCGTCTCAGGCTCTTCCGATGGAACAATTCGTGTGTGGAACGCCACGACGGGAGAAGCGGAGGCAGGCCCGTTTACTGGACACACGGATTCCGTCACGTCTGTGGGATTCTCGCCAGATGGCCAGCGCATCGTCTCAGGCTCTTCCGATGGAACAATTCGTGTGTGGAACGCCACGACGGGAGAAGCGGAGGCAGGCCCGTTTACTGGACACACGGATTCCGTCACGTCTGTGGGATTCTCGCCAGATGGCCAGCGCATCGTCTCAGGCTCTTTCGATCGAACAATTCGTGTGTGGAACGCCACGACGGGAGAAGCGGAGGCAGGCCCGTTTACTGGACACACGCATTCCGTCACGTCTGTGGGATTCTCGCCAGATGGCCAGCGCATCGTCTCATCAGGGAGTCTATCAATTCGCATGTCGAATTCTACAACAGGGAACACAGAAACAGCCAGACACGTCGACTTCACTGACAACTCCGTGATCAACGCTGAGGGATGGATATGTGGTAATAATGGTGAACTCCTAATGTGGATCCCGCGAATACATAGGGCAGGTCTTCACCGTCCAAGTAATATCTGGGTTTGCCGGCGAATATCAAACCCGCATCGATCTTTCTACTTTCGTACATGGGCACAGTTGGGCGAATTGTGTTAATACCTAGATAGAGCCGTTACAGCAATCCGTTTTTTAGGTGGTCTAAGGTGTATTGTAACACGCTAGATAATAGCTGATTGAGGTAGTATACGTTGAAGACTATATATCAGTCAGTTACTACCGTCAAGGCGTTGGTGCTGATACTTGGGCATAATCTTAGGTAAGTCATTCTGTCCTATCAAATTCTTGAACGAATTGCTATCAGCCTGAGCCTGAGGTGAGTCGGCAATATCGCGTGACATCATGTCCTCCACGGCATTGTCGAGCGTTTATTACGAGACGTACAGCATAATAATAGAATAAACCAAACCGTGTAACTTACTGCTTTTCTACTACAAAATGACCCCCACCTCAACTAACGACTGGAATAATCACAGAAAAGAATGGGAGATTTGGAACACTGTTCAAACTCAGGGACATGATCGGGTTGTTGTTCTCATCAACGTACGTACAGTACGTACGGGCTCTGACTATCAGACAGGCAAGCGAGCACTAGGAAAAGAGGGAGGGAACAATGGATAGTGCTGGCAATAGTTGAAATCAGGAGGTCGCTGCACGAACGAGTAAATTGGATGGGCTGACTTCTGGGATGTGTACCGGAAAAAAGAATGGGAAGGTGGTGGCATATTGTTGACGTATCGAAGATTAGATCACGTTTTAGATCACGCCCCCACACCTACAGCTCACGTGACTGGACCTATTTATGCGTCGTGGTATCCATGCGTTGTCCTTTAGTCGTTCTACCTACTACCACTACTAAGGGACAATAGGTACAGTCCAACATAGTCGTTCTACCTACTACCACTACTAAGGGACAATAGTCTTAGTTTTCACAGGTTATGGGCCCTGTCAGTGCAAATGTGCCAGATTAAGGGGGAGTGTTGGATTAGTAATCTGTCACATGACCTGGACATAAATGTTCCAGCATGGTTACCCCGAAGAGGTGGAACCAGATCAGGGCATATAAAACTATCCACCTCAGTAACTCAAGGTCAGGTAGCTCAGTTGGTAGAGCACCTGGTATATATCCAGAAGGCCTGGGTTCAAACCACCACCGTTGCCACTCCTGAACCCAGTAACAACACCGTCATGTTCAACAGCAAGAACTACATGCTTGTCCCCAACATGACATCCAATGCACCACAGGCATCAAACACAAGTACTGCCCTGACAGTGGTAACAACGACTGAGTACGACCATATAACGTTGGCCGACTATGATCAGGAGGAGTACTACGCTATGATTGCCACGACGGGAGATGCGCGTACATCTGTCAACTGGGGTGTCTCTTCCGCTGCCTACTCTGCCAAACAATGCAATGCAACTCAAGCTGGGGAATGCCCATTCATTCTTGACACTGGCGCAACCTGCCACATTTCCCCAGAAGCAACCGATTTCAAGTCGATCTGTCGCATCCCACGCCACCCTGTCAAAGGCTTGGCCGGATCCGTGGTCTACACTGTAGGAATTGGTGACATTGACCTCCATATCGCAAGCGGCCATACACTCAAACTCACCGGCGTTTTGTACATACCCGACTCCTCAGTCCGATTCATATCAATCATCGCCCTGAACAAAAGCAGAAATTACACTACTCATTTTGACTCGACCTCCTGCTGGGTAACGAACAGAAGCAACACCACGCTTGTACGTGGCACCATATCCGACTCCAAGGGCCTCTACGTCCTCACAACCAAACTCCCAACCAACCAACGTCAAGCTCTTCACCATTCCCCCACTGCCCTTTTCACTCGCGTCCCTGATATTGAAACTTGGCATCGCCAACTCGGACATTGCAATAACTGAAACATTGTTGAGATGGCTAAGAACAATGTTTCTGAAGGTATGCCGATAGACCTTTCATCTCTTCCCCCTAGATGTGATCTTTGTGCCGTCAGCAAGCAGTCGCGCTCAACGATACCGAAGACGCGGGAGGGTTTGTAAGGCAGAAAAACGCTTGGAACGGGTGTATGTGGACTTGTGTGGGCCGATGTCTGTGGCTTCTCGAACCAGTAATTGTTACTCCATGAACGTAATCGATGACTTTTCTGGCTATGTATGGAGCATTCCTTTACGTGCTAAGAGCGAAGCATGTGCCGCCATCAAAACTTGGCACAAGGCGGTGACAACCCAAACGGGAGAGAAGCTCAAGATCCTCATAACCGATAATGGTGAACTGGTCACCAACGAAGTCCGAAATTGGTGCAATACCAAAGGCATCGATCACCAGCTCACGGCCCCCTATACGTCAGCCCACAATGGAAGAGCTGAGTGCCTTGTCGGAGTAAGGTCACGGGACATCACGAGGCATTTACGACACATGACTACTACTACACGTGACTCGTACTATATTTGCGTCTTGGTATACAAACATACGACCTTCAGTCGTTTCCCTTCCTCTATGACTGAGGGTCCCTAGTTTTACAGGTTATGGGCCCTGTAAGCGCAAATGTGCCAGATTAAGGGGGAGTGTTGGATTAGTAATCTGTCACATGACCTGGACATAAATGTTCCAGCATGGTTACCCCGAAGAGGTGGAACCAGATCAGGGCATATAAAACTATCCACCTCAGTAACCCAAGGTCAGGTAGCTCAGTTGGTAGAGCACCTGGTATATATATCCAGAAGGCCTGGGTTCAAACCCCAGTCTGGTCATATTATGCAGCTCTTAACAGGTGCTGTAAAAACTAGGGACCCTCAGTTATAGAGGAAGGGAAACGACTGAAGGTCGTATGTTTGTATACCAAGACGCGAATATAGTACGAGTGACGTGTAGTAGTAGTCATGTGTCGTAAATGCCTTGTGATGTCCCGTGACCTTACTCCAACACTCCTCCTCGACACATACATGGTAGCGTGATGAGATATCAAAGTAGTGGTAACCAAGAACGTGTGGTAATCAAAAAGGTGGAAGGTATATGATGATGGCATGAAAAATAGGGATGATCGAAAAGGTGGATAACCAAAGCGTGAAAAAGAATAGAAGTCAAAAAGCGAAAAGTGGAAACATTGAACAGTGGAAACATCAGACATTCTCCTCCTCACTGAGAGCGTTCGATTGAAGTGTTCGCAGAGAGGCCAAGATATTGCTGTAGTCGCAGGAAGTCCAGCTTTCCCAGTGGCTTCGTCAAAATGTTGGCGGTATTTTCTTTAGATGAGACACGAGAGATGGTGATTTCGCTGGATTGAACCAGTTCACGGGTGTAGTGAAATTTGATGTGTATGTGTTTTGTGTGCGAATGCCAAACATGATCTTCGGTGAGGCGCGTCGCGGCGTCGTTATCACAGTAGAGGCGAGACGGTGAGGAGGGATGTAAGCTTAGACCGGAGAGGAGCTGGCGCAGGAATATAGCTTTGTGTGAGGCGTCATGTAGGGCCATATACTCAGCATAGCAGGACGAGTTGGCAACAGTGGCTTGTTTCCGCGAGCTCCAAGAGATCATCCCGGATCCTAAGGAGAAGCAGTATCCGCCAATCGAGTGACTTGTGTCCACACAGTTGGCGTAGTCCGAGTCTGAGTAGCCCATAAGATTGAGAGGATTGCGACCGCCAAGAGTGAGTGATAGTAGCTGAGTACCCTTGAGGTAACGAAGTACGCGGATGGCTGCTGCCCAGTGCTCCGGCCGATAGCAATCGAGAAACGTAGAAAGACGCCCAACCGCATAGGCAATGTCTGGGCGAGTCGCAACGGCAAGATACATGAGACTACCCACCAACGATCGGTAGGGTGTGCGTTCAATCCATTCAGAGACTTCAGTCGGGATTGGACAAGTCTTGTCAGAAAGAGCCATGAAAACCTGGGACCCCACGCACAAATACATCTGATGAAGAAAGCTCTCGACGCCCGTGTCTCTCTTGCACCTCCTCTCAACCTCAGTCGCACCTTAAACGACATCGACCGCCTGCACGACAGGTTCACCAAAATGGGTTGCATTGATGATGACAGCTAAAGATACTCCCTCTACATAAATTGCCTTGACCCCCTTCCCCATTTACAATCAGCTGTCAACGAAATGCTTCAGTCCAATACCTCAATCACCTCGACTGACGTTAAGGATCACGTCATCCACGAAGAACAGCTCCTTCAACGTCGTGAAAACCTCGGCATCCCCCCTCACCAGCAGCCCAACAGAGACTACCGCACTCGCCGCCACCACAAACAAGCCCTGACCAGTCTGTGCCCATTGCAAGCGCAACAATCACTGCACCGAGTACTGTATTTCTCCAGGAGGGGCAATGGCTGGCAAAACCATTGAGGAAGCACGGACTGCGCAGAGAGCCATGGCAGCAAGCAGGACAATCATCTCGTGGAAATCGCAACAGCACGTCCCAGAGCAACAACAACAATACTTCTCAACAACCGGCACTGGCGCCAGTGGAACCCGCGAAGCACAGCAACACCTTGACCGTCAATGGGAAATGTTAACATGCTGGTCTCCGACAGCACCACTCCTACGCCGCAAACCAATGACAACACTGCTCTCGCTGCCATCACAATGCCTGACTACGACCAAGAGGAATACTTTGCCATGCTCGCCACGACGGAAGTTGCCAGCGCTTCCCTTAACTGGGCCGAAAACACGCAACTAAACATTCCTGTGGAAGGCACAGTCGCATATTCCACCAGCCGTTGTACCATGACTCGTGCTGAACTCCCATTCATCTTAGACACAGGCGCAACCTGCCACATCTCCCCTGAAGCGTCTGACTTCTTTTTTTTTTTTTTTTTTTTTGAACCATGTTTATTCCGGGACAGTACCTAATACAAGACCGGTCGAGATGAACTCATTTACGAAGTAGTTTAGTGGAGGTCGCACCGAGTAAGGAGAGAACTCGTAGGTAAGGTATAAAGCCGCCCTTTCAAAGGACAGCGGGTAAGGTGTCATAAAGTAGGTTGGACATGCCCCAACCGAAGTCCGAGGCACAGTCATGTGGTACGTGAAAAAGTTTGATGAGAAAATAAAATGAAATACTCCCCCAACGTGTGGACGGGCTGCCACCATGTGACAGGGCCATCCAGGTCTTGAGAACGCGCAGTTTATCCCAGATCAAACGGGACGGGGCCCGTCTCCGGCCTTGAGGCAGCTCCGGACATCTGCAAGTACACAAGGAACCAACGTGTGACATCAGCTTCCCTGAAGAGCGTTTTGATGGGTGTATGGCTAATATCCATAAACCGGGAGTTCCAACATCTTATTGTGGACACGGCAAACTCGTCGACAATGATAGATGAGGTGAGGGATGGACGCTCCTGAGCGCCACATGGACAAGTGGAGGCTTCAGGAGGGAGGTCGGTCGGTGTCGTTTAATGTATTCGGAGGTGAAGCAATGCTGTACGGCTAGCTGAAAGGCCACGCATTGTGCTTTGCGGGCAGATATCGGGTGGAGTGACCTGCCGAACCGAAGTGACCGGTCCGGGAGGGCGGTCAGGGTGAACTTTGTAGCTTTTTGGGATGGCGGCGGAGAATGAGAGGGTGGTTGCGGCCATCCGGTGGTAGTTGGATGCCGAAGTCGTACGCAGCGAAATCTCGGCCAGATTTTAATCTCCGGCTCTGAGTCCACCTGTAGACCAGGCGTGGTAAGCGCGCTGACGGGCTCGGGCCTTATAGTAGGCAGCTGTTTGAACGCGGTTGAGGGAAGAGAGTGGGGTCCTAGCACAAGCACCAGAAGCGGCCAGCCGGGAGAGGATAAACTGTGTGCGTTCCTTCAACACTGGAGACCACACACACGTGAACAGTGGTGTCCCTGGGAGAAGAGAAGAAAGACGTAAGTGAATGATGGAAACGTAAGAGGTCTTGTTGATTTTTAACCCCCTTGAAATTATGAATGCGAGAAGTGGCGCTTGTGTCACCGCAGAGTATGTAAACTTCTTTGGGCGCGACCCCCTGTGAGTAAGTAAGAGAGATGTACTCTGCCGCCTTGCTGATGGCAAACAGAGAAAGTCCCCCTGAGTGACGTCCGTTCCCAGACACCACTGTCGGACCAGCTGACTCTCCCTCTTGTGATACAAGCGGCCGCACGCCCACATTGTTTGTTGTCGAACCGGCCCTTATTCGAGACCGTTCCGGCAAGGCAAATGATTACCGTACTCGAAGTCAGTGGACTTCCTGTACAGGTCCTCCACCCACTGTTTCGATATGGGGTCCTGTCCATCCCATCACCGTGACGGCGGCCCCAGTTGGGAACCTCCCAGGGGGCCACCGCGGTGACATCAGTCCGAGGACACAAAGGGTCTACTTGTGCACTGAGACCTCCAAGGCAGTGGGGCGCTGTGGATCCCTCCAGACCGGGCTCCAGTTCGTGCACTGACTTGTACCGGGCCTCATTGCTGGAGTCCGGGCCGTTCTGGACCGGTCCACTCCACTCCGGGCCCAGGCGAGCAAGAGTTGAGAGGTCCGGGGAACACGGGTCATCTGAAAGCAAGAGTTTGGTTAGTTTCTCGAGTAGAGGTCCGCAGGAAGAATGCGGAGGAGTTCATGGAGGGGTTCTCGTGGCGGTGCGAAAGGCCCCCGCGCACACCTCGAACCCCCTCATTAATACCATCTGTACCATCTTGACGAGAGACTTGTGGTTCCGGGCGTTGGCCCAAAGTTGACACCCATAGGACAAGACGGGGAGGCAGACGGCTTGAACCCAGTCGCCAACTCACCGTCGAAATGCCCTTAAAGGA